>JAQZBX010055105.1:0-18497 GCA_029593785.1 Cabassous unicinctus | reverse complement strand
CAACAAAGAAACAAAGATTTTGAATAATACAATAGAGGATCTGGACCTAATAGACATATACAGAAAACTATACCAAATTCATCAGGATATACATTTTTCTCAAGAACACTTGGATCATTCTCCAAGATAGACCAAATGCTAGGCCACAGAAAAATTCTCAACGATCTCAGAAATATTTAAATCATACAGAGTAATTTCTCTTACCACAATGGAATGAAGCCAGAAATAAGTAAGGCCAGAGAACCAGACTAGGCACAAAGATATGGAAGTTAAACAAATACTCTTAGACATACAGTGGGTCAAGGAGGAAATCTCAAAAGAAATCAGTACTACAATGAAATGAATGAAAATGACAACAAAACATATAAAAACCTATGGGATGCATCAAAAGCTGTACTGAGAGGAAAATTCATAGCCATAAATTCATATATCAAAAAAGAAGAAAAAGCTAAAATCAAAGACCTAACTGAACATGTGGAGGAATTAGAAAAATAAAAACAAACTAATCCCATAGTAAGTAGAAAGAAGGAAATAACAAAGATTAGAGCAGAAGTAAATGAAATAGAAAATTTAAAAATCACTAGAATAAGTAAACAAACCCTAAAGCTAGTTCTTCAAGAAGATCAATAAAATTGACAAACCTTTAGAAAGACTAAAAAACAAAAAAAGAGAGCAGATGAAAATACACAAAATAAGAAATGAGCAAGGGGATATCACCACTTACCCTACAGGACTAAAGAGTATCATAAGAGGATACTTTGAAAAATTATATGGCAACAAAAGGATAATTTAGAGGAAAAGGACAAATTCCTAAAAACTCACACAAGCAGCCTACAGTGACCAAAGAAGAGTTGATGAACTCAACAGACCAATCTCAAGTAAAGAGATAGGATCAGTAATCAAAAACTTCCCAAGAAGAGCCCAGGACCAGATGGCTTCACAGGTGAATTCTACAAAACATTACAGGAAAAACTACCACCAATCTTCTTAAACTCTTCCAAAAAGTAGAAGTAGAAGTAACATTGCCTAACTCATTCTATGATGCAAAATTACCCTTATACCAAAGCCTAGCAAAGACACCACAAGAAAGGAAAATTACAGACCAATTTCTCTATTGAACCTAGATGACAAAATTCTCAACAAAATTCTTGCTAAACATATTGAACAACACATCAAATGAATTATACACCATGACCAATTGCATTTCATCACGGGTATGCACGGATGTTTCAACATAAAAAAATCAATCACTGTAATACACCCCATTTAAGATCAAAAGAAAAAAATCAAATGATCATCTCTTTAGACACAAGAAACGCATTTGACAAAATACAGCACACTTTCCAGAGAAAAACACTACAAAAGATAGGAATAGAAGGAAATTTTCTCAACATGATAAAGGCCATATATGAAAAACCCACAGCTAACATCATATATAATGGTGAAATCCTAAAGGCTTTCCCTCTAAGATTGGGAACTACACAAGGATGCCCACTATCACCACTCCTATTTAACATTGTCTTAGAAATACTTGCTTGAGCACTGAAGCAAGAAAAAGAAATAAAATGAATTCAAATTGGAAAGGAAGAATTAAAAATTTTAGTATTTGCAGACAACATGATCCTATACATAGAAAGCCCTGAGAAATCTACAACAAAGCATCTATAACTATATATAAATGAGTTCAGTAAAGCCGTAGGTTTTAAAATCAATGTGCAAGAATCAGTAGCATTTCTGTACAACAATAATGAGCAATGTGTGCAGAATATCAAGAAAAAATTACCATTTAAATTAGTAACTTAAAACGTCAAATACCTAGGAATAAATTTAATTAAGATGTAAATGATCTATATGCAGAAAACTAAAAAGCACTGGTAAAGGAAATCAAAGAAGACTTAAATGGAAGAATATTCCATGTTCATGGATAGGAAGACTAAATATCATTAAAATATCTATCCTACCCAAACTAATAGACAGATTTATTGCAATCCCAATAAAAATCAACACGGCATTTTTTGCTGTATTGGAAAAACTAACTACAAAATATATTTGGAAGGGCAAGAGGCCCTGAATAAACAAAGATATATTGAAAAAGAAAAATGAAATTGGAGAAATCACACTACCTGACTTTAAAACATACTACATAGTTACAGTGGTCAAAACTGCATGACATTGGCACAAGGATAGATAAACTGACCAATGGTACAGAATTGAGAGTTCTGATAGATCCTTACATATACAGTGACCTGATAATCGATAAGGCCACCAATCCCAATCAACTGGGAGAGAATGGCCTCTTCAACAAATGGTGCTTGGAGAACTGAATATCCATAACCAAAAGAATGAGAGAGGAACACCATCTCACATCTTACACAAAAATCAACTCAAGATGGATCAAAGATCTAAACATAAGAGCCAAGACCATAAAGACATTAGAAGACAATGTAGGGAAGCATCTACAAGACCTTGTAATAGGAAATGGCTTCGTGAACCTCACACCTAAAGCAGGAGCAGTGAAAAAAAAATAGATAAGTGGGATCTCCTCAAAATTAAATCTTTTGCACCTCAAAGGAGTTTTTTCAAGAAAGTGGAAAGACAGCCTACTCAATGGGAGAAAATAGTTGGTAACCATATATCTGATAGGAGCCTAATATCCAGCATATATAAAGAAATCCTATATCTCAAAAATAAAAAGGCAAACAAGCCATTAAAAATGGGCAAGTGATTTGAACAGACACTTCTCCAAAGCAGAAAAACAAATAGCTAAAAAGCCCATGAAATGATGCTCAATATCACTAGCTATTTGGGAAATGCAAATCAAAACTACAATGAGATACCATCTTATAGCCATTAGACTAGTGGTCATTAAAAAAACAGAGGATTATAAGTGTTGGAGAGGATGTGGAGGAATGGGAACCCTCATCCACTGCTGGTGAGAATATAGAAAGGTCCAGCTATTGTGAAGGACAGTCAAGCAGTTCCTCAAAAAACTAACTATAGATTTGCCATATCACCCAGCAATTCCATTGCTGGGTATATACCTAGAAGAACTGGAAGCAAGGGCATGAACAGATATGTGGGAACCCTCTGATCTTTACATCTAAGGAATATTTTGGAGGCCTGTTTCTCTGCCCACACAGAGAACTCACCACTATCAGTTCCTGCCATCAACAACATTTTTGTTTTTCTCTCTTAATCAGTTATCTTAGACCTTTGCCACCACCTTATCTCCTACGTATATCACTAAATATTTCTGTAATCTTGCTACCCCATCTTCAGCCTGGAATTCTTATGATGTTATTTATGATCCCTCATGTGTGCAATACTTGCCTGCTTCCTTGAACTTTCACCCTGACTTTGGAAATGTGAAAAAGAGAATAAAAACCATGTTGGGGATCAGCTTAGGAAGACAGCTTCTTCAGTTGTTCTCCCCCTCATGTCTCTCAACCTTCATGTTCAGAGTAATTCTCTGCACCATTGCGGTCTCTACTGGACAGATCCCCACAAGACTTTGCAGGATGGATTCCTGCAAGTGGTGACCCCGATGTGATTTGAGCAAGTGGCACAATCGGCACATTAAAGAGTGGCTACATTTGTCCAGACTGAAACTGAAACTAATCATCCCAAAGTAAAGGAACAGCAAAGCCCACTGGGGAGAGTTGCCAAAGTGTCTAGTTCAGTGAGGGGAATTTTCTAAATAATCATGGGAATGGGACTTTCCAAAGAACAGGATATTTTTGTGAAAAGGAGAATAAAATCATGCTGGGGATCAGCTCAGGAGGATAGCTTCTTCAGTTGTTCTCCTCTTCAAGTCTCTCAACCTTTGTTTTCAGAGCAATTCTTTGGGCCATCATGGACTCTGCTGGACAGATCCCTGAAAGACTTTGCAGGATGGATTCCTGCACATATATATGCACAACAATGTTCATAGTAACATTTTTCACTATTGCCAAAAGTTAGAATCAACACAAATGTCCATCAACAGATGAATGGATAAACAAAATGTGGTATACACATACAATGGAACATTACTCAGCTGTAAGAAGGAAGAAAGTACTAACACAAGGGTTAACATGGATGAATCTTGAGGACCTTTTGTTGAGTTAAGCAAGCCAGGCATTCGAGGACAAATATTACATTATTTCTCTGATATGAATTAAGCAAATCTAGGAAACTCATAGAGCTAGAGATGGGAGGATAGGTTTACAGGAAATAGAAAGGATAAAGGAGGCTGTGAACCAATGCCCATATGGGCAAAAACTATGATAAAGTTGCAGTGAGCAGTTGGACAATGAAGGAATATGACAGCGGTGTAGGGATACTATTGGGTTGTGTGGTGCAAGATTGACAGTGGGTTAGGATGGGGAGGATGGGTTGGATGGTCCATCGAAATAGGGGGAGGTTTGGGGGAGGGAGCAGGTGAACACTGGAATTGGTATGTAGGTGGGTAAAACTACAATGATGAGAAAACAATTTTGGCAATATGAAAAGGGAGGATTACTGGTTTATGGTGTTAGTTGGGGGGCATTTGGGACAGGGCTCACCTGGGGCAGTCTTCGAGAGAATGTGTGAGTGATCACTTTGCCATAGTGTGGTGTGTCAGTGGGGGGAAACCCACATAATGAGTGGAAAGAAGTTGGACTTCCATGCTGGGGAGGCCCAATATGTTCCATGAGGGGACAGTGTCTATCAAGAGCATGGGCAGTTCCTAATAGGGGAGGACAGACTAGTGTGTCAAGGCCTCAGCATTGTAGCAGTATTTATGAACTTTGTCCTCCAAGAAGTGAAGCCTGGTGGTCCCTGTGGTCCCCACAGAGACTGGGAGGAAGGAATAGAATAGATGGAAGAGGGAGTATCTAGGGGGCAATGGGAGTGTTTTCATGATCTTGCAATGATGGATACATGCTGTGTTAAATTTCATCAAAAATTTATAAAAGTGTATGGCTTAAATGTAAACTATAATGTAAACCACTGACCATGGTTAGTAGCTATGCTTCAATATTTGTATATCAGTTGTAACAAATGTATAATACACATATAAAATGGTTATTAATAGGAAAAGGGGAAAAGGGGGAGGATGTTGGGTATATGTGAGTCATATATATTCCATATGTAACTTTACTGTGATGTTAAACCTCTTTGAAGACAAAAAAAATAAGACACTGGGGAAGAAATGGAAGAAAATGCCACTGCACATACAGGACAACAGATATTACAGTGAAGAAAGGCAAAATATATATAAAAAACATTTTAATGTTTTTCATTTTTTTACTTTATTTTACTTTTAGTTTTTCTAAATTATCAGGTATTTTATTTCTTATGTTTAAACCTATCATTATTCTTTCATTTTCCTATTAATAGAATTTTGTAATGTTCTTGGCTTCATTTTTGCAGAAGATTTGGTTTACAAAAGGGTTGCATCTATGGCAGGGGAGGCTCAATGGTGTGGGGTGGCAGTGATAGGGGACACATGGGAGGAAGTTCACCTGGGCTTACATATAAGGTATATAAATATGTCCAAGTGTTCATGGAGCATTGCCCCAGTGGGTAGAGAGTCACACAGAAGCCAAAGGATTATTGAATTATCATTCTGGGGAGCTCTGCCATATTCTCCAATGGAACAGCAACAATCCACCAAGTACAGGGGTAATGACTAGTGAAGAAGGATTGTCCATTGATGGGCCCTTCATATTGAGGACTATGCTTATGAGCCTTTTGCTTTTGAATTTGCAACTTGGACTAGTGTTGCAGGGTGCCTAAGAATTACCTCCTGAGAGCATCCTTTTTGCTCAAATGTGGCCTCTCTCTAAGCCAAACTCAGCATGTGGATGCATTACATTGCCCCCAGAGAGGGACATGATACCTGGGGTTGAGCCTCCCTGGCACCAAGGGATTCCTATCAAGTATGGACTAGTGATACAAGTGGAAAAAGACCTTGATAAAAGGGGGGAAAGGTAAAGACAAATGAGTTTACATGTCTAAGAGACTTCAAAGTGAGTCAGGAGGTCATCAGAGAGGTAAGGCTTATGCATGTCCCAGCAGGATCTCATACATGGCCTAAGTGGACACTACCCCAAACAGTGGGGCTCCTGAGGGCTCCAGAGACACCCAGGTCCTGCAGTCATGGTGGATAACTCCAGAGTTTGGTGCCTTGCCAGTGGGCCTTACTTTGGAGATTGTGCTCCCAAGTGTGACAGTGTAGGACTCAGATGTGACTTCTCTCCACAAGCCTCTTCTGTCTCCTTTGTTTGAACCTATAGTTAGGGCTGAATTTTGTAGGTATATGTCTAGGAGACTTGAATCTCTGGACTGTCCATATGCCAGCTGGGCCCTGAGCCTCAACGGATTCCAATACCTACTGTCCGGTTCATTGAATTCACCCAGGAGAGCTGACAAGGAGGTGAGGATGGACAACCACCACACCAAGGAACTGAGAGAGTCTACAACTGCAAACAAGAGAGTCCCATCCATCAGCCATATGAGATCAGTGCTCCCTCTCAATTAGAGGTGGAGTGGGCATCACCATCCCAGAATCCTCAGGATTGGGGAATAAAATATGTACCAGAGTAGACTTATTGATATTCTACTATAGACTTATTGTGATTCTAGCAATGGAAGAAATTATATCATTGATGTAGAGACAGTGGCTACTGGAGGTGCTGAAGTCAGGGAGAAAGAAAAAGAGGTGTAATATGGGGGTATTTTCAGGACTTGGAATTGACCTGGATGACATTGCAGTGACAGATACAGGCCATTATATATTCTGCCATAGCCTACAGAAATGAGTTGGAGAGAGTGTAAACTACAATGTAAACTATAATCCGTGTTTAGTGGCAATGTTCCAAAATGTGCTCATCAATTACAATGAATCTACCACACTGATAAAAGAACTTGTTAATGTGGGGGAAAGTGGGAGGTGTGGGGAGTGGGACATATGAGAATCTCGTATATTTTTTATGTAACAATTTATGTAATCTAAATATCTTTCAAAAATAAATTTAAAATATATTTTAAAAAAAGAGAAAAAATCAATTGGCAAAAACAAAACAAAACAAAAACTCAATGAGCTATCATTTCATACTGACTAGAATGGCCACTATAAAAAAGAAAAGAAAAAAAAACCCAGAAAAACAGCTACAATTGTTGAACAGAATGTGAATAAACAAGAACACTCATTCACTGCAGGTGGCAATTTAAAATGGTGCAGCTACTACAGAAGGCATATTGGCAGTTCCTCAGGAAGCTTTGTGTAGAATTACCATATGATACAACAACCGCACTAATAATTATTAACCCAGAAGAACTGAAAACAGGGACTCAAACAGATATTTTCACATCACTATTCATTGTGACATTATTCACAAATGTCCAAAAGATGGAGGCAACCCAAATGTTCATCAAACAATGAAAACCAGAAGTTAGACTTAACAAGTTTTAACATTCAAGGGGGAAATTAATGTAAATGTATTTTCATTTCTTGAGGATATACATTCATGTAGCCTGATGTAGGATCCACCTAGTGTAAGGTATTGACTTATTTCTCATAATCCTTGTTTAGAAAAATTAAGTCAAATTAGTAAGTGTATGAAAAGGAAAATGAATACTTAATATAAAAACTAATATTTACTGTCTCAAAATATTAATATTTCTTGTAAAATAATGCCCTTAATTTCTTATATTCATGATTATCTTTTCAATGTAGTAAAATATAAGAGTTTGTAGTATCTTGAATATTTGAGAACTTGAGAATTAATGCTGCAGGTGTTTCTTTGTTTCAGACTTTATTCATTTAACAAAATTTTGTTCATTGAATAATGTTATCTAAGCATTTGTGCTTGCTATAATAATTTTCTCTGGAAAGTTTCACTATTTAGACAGCATCAATGAAAAGAGTTTTTCTTTCAAGTAGGACACAGAGCTGATACTCTTCAAGGAAGGGAAAGGATAGTAACATTACCAGTGCTGTTAAGGAAAGAATAATATCTTCCAAAGAATCTCAGCAATTCTTATTTAAATCTTTCTAGTGGGAAAAACTTGATAGACTATAATGATGTCATCTTTTTAAAAGAAGCCATTATAAATGCTTTGCATTAATTTTATTTGAGTTAAGAAATTATGAAGAATTTCCACCAATGAGGGATAGGTTGTAGTGTAGAAGAACCACAGAAACTGACTTCAGCATTTTATTTTCTAAACATAATTTTAGGTTGACTTTTTTATCACACACATTTGATTTATTTAAAACTGAACAAATTAGTTTTTTTCCCAAGTCTGTAGTATATCATCTGTGTTTGTGTGTGTGTATGCATATATTACACACACCTCACTTAAGTGCAATTAAAAAACCATAATGTATATAAGCATATACATATATGCTTTGAATAAGCATATACATATTAACAAAAGGGAATATTTGCTTTATTCTCCTCCATAAATGTTGGTCCCAGCAATGAGCCAATTGGATGCTGTCCCTGCTATTAACCCTCAATGAATGATGACATTTGTCCAAATTCTATGGAGATTTTACTAGTCATATATGGTTAGAGAAGAATGAATTGTTCCTCTTCCTGGCTACAAGTATATCTGCTGCTTTTGTATATTCATTAGAAAATCAGATCACATATTGAGCAACAACTGAAAAATCTTAAAATAAAGTGTTACAAGATGAAAAACCTTAATCAAAAAGACCGGATCACGTACAGAGGTTCTGCTTGTTACATTTGTGTTATGTTTAACTAATATATTCCTATAAGCTGGTATTTGTCTTGGCTTTTGATTTTGTGAGCCAAATTCACAGACCTATATGCTAACTAAAATGAATCTTTTGTCCAGAATTTTTTGTAACTCATTCTTAGTAAACTTCTCAAATACAGCGTCCTTAATGATTGGCTGATAGGCATTGTGGATGCTACTGAGTCTTTCCTATTCAGTTATTTGCCATTTTTTCTATAAAGAAACAAGATGGTGACCCACAAATGCTCACCAACAGCCTAAACCAATGAATAGGAACAATAAGTTTCTCCTACATCTCCTATTGCAATTCATTTACCATAGTTCTCCCCCCCCCCAAAAAAAAAACCAACAAATAAAATAAAATAATTTCTTCCCACCAACCTTCCCAATACCATATATGGCAATTAAGTTTTCCAGGTGCATAAGTCAATCATTTATGACTGCTCCTTTTCACACCAGAAATCTGAGTAATTAGAGTTTTTGTCTATGCCAGGTCTACAAAGTACCCATGAACAAACCACTGTAGCCCAAGCCACCATCAATCCTGGCTGCACTATTAAAATAGCCTCCTCACTACTTTCCTGATTTCTTAATCCCCATCCAATAATCTCTTAACACTGTGTCCATACAGATACTGAAATGCCACACATTTGCTCAGAACAGAACTTTTAATCACATTCAGAGAAAAAGCTTGTTTGTTTATCATGAATTATAGGACTTCCATAAGTTGGCCCCCTTGAAGACATCCTTATACCTCTCCAACTTCTAGCCTGTTGTAATGCTTCTGGTCATCTTGCTATTTTTATTAGTTTCCTAGTGATGCCATTCGAAATGATAACAAACTGTGTGGCTTAAAACTACTAAAATTCATGGTTTCACAGTTTTACAGGTTAAATTTCTGAAAACAAACTGCCAGCAGAGCCATGCTCTCATGATGGCTTTATAAGATTTTCCTTCCTTACCTCTTCCTAGAGTATGACAGTTACAAGGTATTTGGTTTTTCTTAGCTTATGGCTGTGTAACTCCAATGTTGGCCTCCTCTTCTTTTAGCCTTTTCCCCTGTGTCTCTGTGTGTCCAAATTTCCTTCTTATATGGACAGCAGTCTTATTAGATTAGGACCCAGCCTGATCTGGTTTGGCTTTATCTTAACTGATTACATCTTCAATGTCCTTATTTCTAAAGAAAATCACAGTCATAAGACTGTGTGTTAGGTCTTGAACAAATTTTTTGTGGTTACAACTCAATCCCCAAGACTGAATTTTAAGCATACTGCATGACCTGGTGTCTGAGGCTGTTAACAATGATAAGTTCCTTCTGCCTGTGATACAATCTCCCCAGAATCCTCCCTAGCCTAGTCCTTCCTTTCTCCAGATCTTGACTCCAATATCATCTACTCATGAGATTTTTCTTAGTTGACCTTTAATAACACATTTTCTATCCCATCCCTGTATTGCTTGTTTTTTCTTCTTGGCACTTACACAATCTAAAATATTATATATATATATATATATATGTAGACAGAGAGAGAGAGAGAGAGAGAGAGAGAGAGAGAGAGAGAGAGAGAGAGATTTGTCTATCTTCCCAAGTAGAATGAAAATTCCTAGAAAAGAGATTTTGTCTTTCTCTATGGAACATACGTGCAACAATTAGTACATTTCCTCCCACATATTTAGGCTCAGTAAATAGTTGTTGACTCAGTAAAGAAATGTATGTTGTCATTTTCATTTGAGGGAAAGGTGTTTTTTGTTTGTTTGTTTGTTTGTTTGTTTTGACAGCCAACAAACATCTCCCATAACCACTTCAACAACAAGGGGTAAACAGGTAGCCAGTGCCATATGAGTGGGAAAAGATGTGGACACATCAACAAATATAATAAACTATTAGGGTAATAGGCCACATTAATAAATTGAAGAAAAATCACATGATCCTCTCTACTGACACAGAAAAGGCATTTGACAAAACTACAGGATTCTTTCTTGATACAGACACTTCCAAAGGTAGTTATAAAAGGAAGCCTTCTCTATATGGTAAAGTGCATATATGCAAAACCTACAGCTAACATTGTACTCAATGGTGAAAGATTAAAAGCATCCCCACTGAGATCAGGAACAAGACAAGGATGCCACTGTCATGTCTATTACTCAATATTTGCTAAAAGTTCTAACTAGAGCTTATTAGACTAGATAAAGAAATAAAAGGAACCCAAATAGGAGGAGAAGAAGTAAAACTTTCACTATCCACTGATGATATGATTCTATATCCAGAAAACACTGAAAACTACATGATGAAACTATTAGAACTAATAGACGTGTTTAGCAAAGTGATGGGATACAAGATTAATTGTAATAATCACTAGCATTTCTATAATGTGCTGATGAGCAATCTGAGGAGGAAATCAAGAAAAAATTACATTAAAAATAGTGACTAAAAGAATGAAATATTTAGGAATAAACTTAACCAAGGACATAAAGGACCTATATGCAGAAAATTCAAAGCCAGGGCTAAAAGAAACCAAAGAAGACTTAAATAAATGGAAGGACATTCCATGTTTATGGATTGGAAGATTGAATATTGTTAAGGTATCAGTTCTATGCAAACTGATTTGTAGGTTCAACAAAATCCCAACAAAAATTCCACCAGTCCTTTTTGCAAAAATCGAAAAGTCAGTAATAAAATTTATTTGAAAATCGATAACCAGCAAGATGGCAGCTGAGTAAGGAGCTCTTAGAGTCAGCTCGTGCTACAGGGCAGTTCGTAAAAATCCAGAGCTATTTAAAGGACGTGTTTGCAGGATCAGGAGACCAGAACAGCAGCCTGCAATATCCTTGGAAGAATGGAAGTAGGAGACTGCCTGTATTAGCCAAAGTGGTGCTGATGCAAAATACCAGAAATCTGTGGCCTTTTATAAAGGGTATTTACAGTTACAAGACCATAAAGCATAAGTTACTTCCCTCACCAAACTCTGTTGCCACATGTTGGAGCAAGATGGCTGCCAGCATCTGCAGGGTTCAGTAAACACACAGAGAACACACAGGGCTCCTCTCCTCCCAGGGCTCTTTTCTCTCCAGGCTCAGCTGCTCTGCTCTCTCCACAAGGCTATCAGGCAAATGGATCTCTTCCCAGGACCTCTGCCAAGTCTAATGGAGCCTTCTCTGTTTCTCTGTGTGTTTACTTCCTGGGCTCCAGAGTCAAAGCTCTCACCTCCCTTCTGTGCAGTGCAGTTTCTCTGAGTCTTCACACACCAAGGGGGCAGGGACTCAATGTCCTACTTATATGGCCCAATCAGAGTCTTAATCATTATTTAATCAAGTAAAAGTGAAACCTCTGAATCCAATATAATATAGTATTGCCAGAGGAATAAGCCAGTTTACAAACATAATAGAAAATTTTTGGAATTCATAAGCAATATCAAATTGCTACACTGCCCATCTGCAGAGAAGATTTATAAGTAGAATAACCCACACTGTGGAGGCTGGTGCCCATCATCCACTGGCAACACAGGCCACCTCAGGAGGTATTCTGTGGTTTGAGTTGGCAGCACCATTTCCCTAAAACAAGGAAGGAAGAGATGGTTGACCACCAACTTCAGCTACTGATTAAAACATTTGGCTGCCTAAGTAAAACCCTAAGAACAGCTAAAGTTTGAACCTGTCCAAGTAGGAAGATGCTGGTAGGCACCATTTTTACTCTGCCTCAGGCATGAGGGAAAGCCAGGCTGATTGAAAATCACAGTGATGGTAAGGACAGGCTTCTTTCCACAAAGATCCAACTGCAACCCTAGCCTAGTCTTCAGCCCCACCTCTGACAGGGAAGAAGTTGGCAGGCCCTGACTAGCCTTTTAGGATAACTGTAGGTACATTCAGCTGCCACAGACTGAATAGTCAGAAGTCTACTGGGGCACCTGCAGTCACTTTTGATGTGCACAGTATAAATTGATGCCCAAACTGCAGCTCCATCCCCATCCCAGGCAGGGGAGGAAACGCATGACTTCATCAGCTTCTCCAGGCAACTACAACCTAGGCCTGCATGATTTTAATTATTAAACATGGCTCTAGCTCTGTCCCTACCCCTGGAAAAGGAGAAAGGTTGAAGAGACTTCATCGGTCCCTAGAGAAATGCAGGCAGGTTTAACCACCACAGCTTATAGCACCAAATACATCCTCAGCTACTACTACACAACAAACAAGGAGGAAAGAGCAAGAAAACCCTAAACTAAAGGGGGAAACTGCACCCAGAATAAATATATCTAGTAAGCCAGATGCCAAGACACCAACAAAAATTTACAAACCATGCCAAGAAATAGGAAGATATGGCCTAGTTAAAGGAACAAGATAAGCCTACAGATGATATAAAGGATTTGAGACAATGAATCATAGATGTTCAAACAAATATCCTTAATAAATTCAATGAGATGGGTAAAGACATTAAGGATATTAGAAGAGATTGGATGAGCACAAAGAAGAATTTGAAAGCATACATAGAAAAATTGCAGGTCTTATGGAATGAAAGACACAATAAATGAAATTAAAAATACACTGGAGTCATATAACAGCAAATTAGAGGAGGCAGAATAAAGGATTGGTGAACTTGAAGAAATGGCCTCTGAAAGCAAACATACAAAAGAACAGCTGAAGAAAATAATGGAAAAAATTGAACAAAGTCTCAGGGAACTGAATGACAGCAAGAGACATGCAAGCATATGAGTCATGGGTTTCCCAGAAGGAGAAGAGAAGAGAAAAGGGACAGAAGGAATATTTGAATAAATAATGATGGAAAACTTCCCAAACCTATTGAAGGACATAGATATCCATATCCAAGAAGCACAAGGGACTTCCATCCAAAGAAATCCAAGTAGACCAACTCTGAGGCACATACTAATCAGAATGTCAAATGCCAAAGACAAAAAGAAAACTCTGAGAGCAGCAAGAGAAAAGCAATGCATAACATATAAGGGATATTCAATAAGATTAAATGCTGATTTCTCATTAGAAATCATAGAGACAAGAAAACAGTGGTATGATATAATTAAGATATGGTAAGACAAAAACTTCCAGTGAAGAATTTTATATCTGCCAAGATTGTCTTTCAAAACTGAAGGTGAGTTTAGAATATTCACAGATAAACAGAGGCTGAAAGAGTTTATAACAAAGAGACCAAACTTGTAAAGAAAGGACAGGAGAGAGGGGCTTGGAAGAGAGTCTAGAAATGATGATTATATGAGTAGAAGTAACAAAAACTCTCAAAAGAGTGGTGAAAATAAAATATGATAGATAAAACACAAATGTCAAAATGGAACAAATAATAACTGCCTTTACAGTAATAACAATGAATGTTAATGTTTTAAACTCACAGACTGGCAGAAAACACAGACTGGCAGAAGGGATAATAAAATATGAGCCACATATATGCTTTCTGCAAGAGATTCTCCTTAGACCCAAGGAAACCAATTCATTGCTATTGAAAGGCTGAAAAAAGATATTCCACGCATGCAGTAAGCAGGGAAAAAAACTGGAGTAGTGCTACACTTACATCAGATGAAATATACTTTAAAAGAAACTAGTAATATGCAATCTGTGGAGAAATTCTGAAAAACAATCTCACTTACAAAAGTGACAAAAAGAATCAAATATTTAGGTACAAACCTAACCAAAGATATAAAGCACTTGTGTTCAGAAAAGGACAATGCATTGTTAAAAAATTTTTAAAATAAACCTAAATAATTGAAAGAACATTCCTTGCTCATGGATTGGAATACTAAATATTAAGATGTCAATTCTACAAAACTTGATGTACAGAATCAATGTCATACTCATAAGAATTACACCAGAAATTTTTTAATAAATGGGAAACACAATTATCAAATTTATTTGGAGGTATAATGGGTCCCAAATAATCAGAAACACCATAAAAAGGAAAAACAAAGTTGGAAGACACTTACTTCTGGACTTTAAATCATATTAGCTAGTTGCAGTGGTAAAAACAGCCTGGTACTTGCATAAAGCAGACACATAGACCAATGGAACGGAATTGATGGTTAAGAAACAGATCTACACATCTGTAATTAACTGATTTTTGACAAGCCTCTCAAACCCACCCAGCTTGATCAGAACAATCCATTCATCAAATAGTGTTGAGAGAACTGGAAATCCATAGCCAAAAGAAGGAAAGGGGACCCCTATCTCACACCTTATACAAAAATTCGCTCAAAATGCATAAAAAAACCTGAGTATAAAAGCAAGAACCATAAAGCTTCTAGAAGAAAATGTAGGAAAACATCATCAAGACCTGGTGATAGGTGGTGGATACTTAAAGAGATAAGAGGAGGACTGAGACAAACTACTGATGCTTAATGTATATAGATGTTTTAATTAACTTTACTGTGAAAGTGTGGAAATGTATAAAGTTGATGATAACACACTATAGTGAGTAATAGCTGGTTTATAAATGGGAATGTGGCTGGAAAGTATAGTCTAGGTATATAAATGTCAATTCACAGAAAGCTAAAGAATAATCCAGGGACTGAATAACACAGTAAACCCAGAGGTGAATGAGAATTGTGGTTGATGGTACAGATGAAAGAGTGTCCTTTTTGAGCTAGAGCAGATGTATATCACTATTGCAGAGTGGTGGGAATGTAAAGAAACATGGGAAAAATACAACTGGTGCGACCTGTGGACTGTGGTTAACAGCAAAACTTTAATATTCATGCATCTATGCCAAAGATGTACTTTGTTGATTATGGGGGAGTATGGAAAAAGTGAGCCAAATTTATGCTATGGACAATGGTTATTGGTAATAATCTGATGATATTATCTCATGATCCATAACAAATGTTCCACCACAGTGTGGTGTGGTGTGTTAATAGAGGTGCATTGTATGGAAATTCTGCACATGAGCATGATTGTTTTGTAAGTTCACAAATTTTTAAATAAAAATATATTTTAAAAAATTGGTAATAGGGTGGATTGAGGGAAAATACACATAATATAAGATATGGTTTATAGTTAGTTGAAATACAATATTCTTTTATAATTTGTAACAAATTTCTCACAACAATGCAAGGTGTTAATGGTGGGTTGATATATGGGACCCCTGTATGATGTTATACATGTTTGCTTTGTAAGTTCACAACTTTTGCTACATACTTATTGTTTATGTATGTTCATACATAAATGATATAAAAATAATGTAAGATATTTTGGTTAGTAGTTATATTTTGAGGCATCTCTTTAATCATTAATTAAAAATGTTTCACAATGGAAGGTATTGGTGGTAGCGTGAAGGTATGAGTACCCTGTAAGATGCTATGAATGATTTTTTCTGGAAATTCAAATCTGTTACTATAAACTAATTGTTTATGTATGTTTATATATGAGTGATATGCTTCAATAAATTAAAAAAAAAGAAAAAGAGTATTTATGTTTATTTGATATGTTGGGAGTTGCATGGGATGTCCTGTCAAATTAAATGGAATTTTCTATTCTTCTATTGGTTAAATTTGTGTGGGTAAAAAGTTATTTATAGAAATGTTTCAGAACTTAAATGTAGTTCTTAGAGAGTTTTCAAATTTCTTACTCTACATTATATATCCTAGTACTGATCTCCATGATCGTAGACAAGAGTATAATATTATTGGTTATAATTTCAGTTATTTTTTAAAAATACTGGATGCCACATAAAAAACAGTTAAATTTATTACCCTGGTGTTTTCTTGAAGGGACTGGCAATCAGCTATATATCAGTGCTTTGTCTTCAGCAAAAAAACAACTTTAAATGAGAAGCATGCCTGGTATATAAACCTTGCTCCGTGGGTCAATTTCACAACCCGAGTAAAACTGAAAATGTAACACTGGGTCAAATACTTTGCCAGCAAGGCCATTTAAACATCTTCAGATGGAGCTAATACAGTCTGTACCAACCCTCAACTTCAAGCTAATACCCAATTACAATTAAATTTGCATTGTATGTTTATGAAAAACAAAATCAAACTTTAAGAGTCCTCATGGGAAGACATGGGAGTCAGCAGAGACCCTTAGCATAGTCCAGTCTATAACTGGATGTGGTAACTATAGCATTCCCAACTGGCTAAAGGTAGTAGCTTCTGCTGCCCAATTAGGGAAGGGGTCAGCTGATTTGGCCCAAAGGCACCCTTTGTGGTTAAAAGAGCCACACAGTTTGCTAGTATCTACTCTTAAGAAAATCTCAGCATATGTCAGCTAGTATGCTGACCTTTTGTGAAATCCGATTGATTTTTCCTTCATATATCCAATTCCTCCACTATAATACTTTAAATCCAGCACTCTGCCTTCCTTGCCTGAAGCAGGTGTTCTTCAATATTGTGACATTGTGGTTTTTCAGTTACCATCCCTGGTTCCTGACTTATAAACAAACAAATAAACAAAAAACCTTGATTAACCTGGACTTAATCTTATTTGTAAATGGGTCTCAACTTAAAACAGAAACAGATAAATATAAACCAGGCTATGAAGTAAACATTACAGTAGATGCAATTAAAAGTCAACAAGCTCCTTACCCCATTAGCATTTGAGTCAAAGCATTTAAGTAGAGGTGATCACTTAGTTAAAACAAAATCTCTTTAAATTTATACTATAGCAGATATGCATTTAAAGTAGTTCATGATCTTGAGAGGAAGAATGAAGTTGGAGGAATCACACTAACTGACTTTAAAGAACAGTACAAAGTTACAGTGGAAAAAAAAGCATGGCACTCTCATAAAGATAGACATATTGACCAATAGAGTCAAATTGAGCGTTCAGAAATAGATCCTTACATTTATGGTCAATTGATTTTTGGCAATTTTTTTTTTATCACTTTACAATTTGGATCACCTTACAATTGGTTTTTGACAAGGCTTGCAAGTCCAACCAGCTGGGCCCAAACAGACTTCAACAAATGGTACTGGGAGAACTGGATATCCATATCCAAAGAAAGAAAGAGGATCCCTATCTCATATCATATATGAATATTAAATTAAAAATGGATCAAAGAGCTAAATATAAAAGCTAAAACCAAAAAACTTCCGGAAGAAAATGTAAGGAGACATCTACATGATCTTGTGGTTTTAGGTAGCTTCTTAAACTTTCTACCCAGAGCACAGGGATTTAGAAGAAAAAATAATGATAAAATGGAACCTCCTAAAAATTAAATATGTTTTTGCTTCCAGTAACTTTGTTAAGAAGTAAAAAAGGCAGCCTAAACAATGGGACAAAATATTCAGAAATCATGTCTCATAAGGATTTGATTCACATGATATACAAAGAAATCATCCAATCTAATAATAAAAGAATGAGCAACAAAATTTAAAAATTGACCAAATTCTTTGAATAGACATTTTGCAAAGAGGATATACAAATGGCCAGAAAGCAAATGAAAAAGTTTTCAACATCACTAATAGGAAAATGCAAATCAAAACTACAATGACATATCATTTTACACCTTATAGAAATGGTTCTTAACTTTTTCTGTTCCACAAACCCCTTGCCAGAAAGGTGAAAACCATGGACCACTTATTAAGTCCACACTATGCTGTGTAATAGTTAACAAATATATCACACCCTCACCAACACATGTCACAAGAATAATGCTTTTTTTTAAATTTTCAATTCAAGCTTATGGACCCTCTGAAGCCCATGGACACCTGGTTAAGAACCCCTGCCTTTTAGAATGGCCACTATTAAAAAAAAACAAACAAACAAAAAAAAAAACCCGAAAATGACAAGTGCTAGAGGATGTGAAGGAATAG
>JAQZBX010055104.1:0-18498 GCA_029593785.1 Cabassous unicinctus | reverse complement strand
TTTTTTTTTTTTTTCTTTCTGTGTCTGCTTGTCTCCTTCTGTTGCATCATCTTGGTGCGCCAGCTCACTGGGCTGCGCGGGCCGGCTTGCCTTCACCAGGAGGCCCCAGGAATTGAACCCGGGGCCTCCCATTTGGTAAATGGGAGCCCAATCACTTGAGCCACAGCCACTTCCCAAAATGATATTTTTAATATCCTTTTTGGTTGCTGATAGTAACTTTTTTACCCCTAGTTTTATCTACTTTCTTTTGTTGTGTTGGGAATTAAAGAGGAGAAATTCTGTGGGGCAGTTTTAATCTACTATCTGTATCTGGACGTGCCCCTGCACATTTTTAAAGCAGAAAGAGTTTGCTATCTCTGCCTTTCACATTTGACTTGTATCAATGACTGGACAAGTAATATAGAGCAAGAGCAGCTCTGAGGAACCTGCTGGGTCCCTTGGTTTCCAGCTGTCCTCTGCCTCAGAGTTCTACAGTGAAAAATGCATGCTGCATGTGGGGATGGGAGGCCCTTCAAAACTTGGGCCTCCGTGCCTTCCCGCAGAGGATTTGGCATGGATGCCTTGGAGACAGAGGACTGGCAATGCCTTGGAAAGCCCTGGAGATGAGAATATCTGCCTTTATTTCATAAAAGAGCCTCCACCAGCACACGGTCTGTAGGTCTCCTGAGAGACCCCCAGGGCCATGGTTCTCAGGGATGCATCCAGATTTTGTGGGACCTGAAGCTTTATACAATTTACAATTCTTTCTTTAAGAAAAAGAATGCAAATCTATAAATATAAAATTAGGTATGAAAGTAATTATTTATTTAGAATGAGAAAAGAACAGGACTTGAGAGGGACCCATGCAAGTGGGAGATCTGGAAATTTAAGCGTCAGGTGTTTCATGAATGCCAGGTGCCAGGTACCCTCAGTAAATGGGCCACAGAGACATCCTCAGGTCCCCAGTCTGCAGAGACCCCCTGAAGCAACCCCCATGTTCCAGAGCTACTTTTTGGGGGAAGAGGCCCCACTCCAAACCTGGCTTAGAGGGCCCCAGGACAGAGGATTGTCACCAACTTAGCAGGGATGCCCTGTGACTCATCAGAAGAGCCTGCCCACTGCTTCACCCCTGCAACAGGTACACTGGGACCCCTGGGCTTTCCCAAGGTAGAAACATTTCTGCTCCTCCAAGGCAGTTGAACCAACAGAATTCTCTGGGGAAAGAATATGTCAATTGTCCAACTATTTAAGATGCTCAGGGAGGCAGCTGTGGCTCAATTGGTTGGGCTCCCATTTACCATATGGGAGGCCCCGGTTCAATTCCTGGGGCCTTTTTGTGTAGGCAAGCTGGCCCGCAGCCCGCAAGGCAAGGTGAGCTGGCGCAGCAAGATGACACAACAAAAGGGAGACAAGCAGACACAGAAAAATGCAAAGCAAATGGACACAGCGAGCACAAGCAGCAAGGCGGGGATAAATAAATAAATAAAAATAAATCTTAAAAAAAAAAAAAAAGATGCTCACATGCTGAGGAGTTCAGTGATGTAAGCTGGCTGTTCAGCCCATTTCAGGGTGGGCTCCACCCCTGCAGCCCTGAGCAGGTGAGAGACAAAGTGGGAAGAAGAAGCCCCACGTAGTGACAGTGATAGGCAGAGCTGAGGCAGTTAGTGTTTTGCTTTTGGGGGAAAAGAGCATGAAGGAAGTGGAGAGAGAATGAATGTTTAATGCTGGCCAAGGTGCTAAAGGAAGCTATCCAGAAAGGAGACAGCTGAGGAGTGGCGCATTGGCAAGGCAAGACTTAAAGAGGCATGGTCTGAAGGGTAGTGGTTTTCAAACTGAGCCCAGGGGGCTGTGGGGAAGGGAGTAAGGATGAGAAGGGACTAAGCCTGAGGAGGGGTGGAGTGCCTTCCTTCTCCCCAAACACCTCCATTCCATCTGCCTCATAGATTAGGCTTTCATTTCAACAAAGAATCCTTCTGCAGCTAAAAATAAAACCACATCTCTGTGGGAAATTTATTCAGACAGACAAAACGGGTCTGGAAAGGGCTGCTGCTGGGAGGAATCCAGGGGAACCATTGAGTCTGAGTTAAGACAGTGGAGAGGTTGAGTTTTACCAGAACTGAGGGGTTGGTCAGACACACGGGAAAAAATAATTCAAGGGAGCTGGGAGAAATTACTCTAACTTGAATTAGGAGCAGAAATAAAGGTAAATTAGCGATGAAGAAAACATACCCAAGGATGGAGCCAGCCAACTAAGGAATAAAAACAGAGAGAACTAAGGGCCTGAGTAGTGACTAGAACCCAGTCTAGGTGAACTGATGAGCAGGAGGCCAAGGCCCCATAATTCACTTATTTGGTTCATACAACTGGTTTACTAAGCATTCCTCACCTGATGGGGGCTTGTGAGGAAGGGGTAGCAAGGCAGAAGCCCTTGGGAAAGTGGACAAAGGATGCTGCTCCATTCTTTGGGCGTGGCAGAACTTCAGCACCAGGGCCTAGTGCTGTGCAGGTCACAGGCCAGTGCAGGCAGCGTGGTGTGGGAGGCATCATGACGCCCAGCCCCACCCCAGGGTCCACATCCTCGTCCCCAGAACCTGGACATGTTCTCTCACATGGCAAAAGGGACTTTGCAAATGTGATTAAGTTAAGGATCTTGAGATGGGGAGATTATCCTGGATTATCTAGGTGAGGCCAATGGAATCACTAGGGTCCTTCTAAGAGGGAGGCAGAGAGTCAGAGAAGGAGATGTGGCAATGAACCCAGGTCAGAGTGATACATGGCCACAAGGCCAGAGACAGTGGGCAGCCTCTGGAAGCTGGAAACGGCAACGAAATGGATTCTCCCCTAGAGTCTCCAGCCCTGCCAATGCCTTGGTTTTATTTAGCCTAATAAGACCCATTTTGGACTTCTGAGTTCCAGAACTGTAAAATAATAAATATGTGTTGAAACCTACCAAGTTTGTTGTAATTTGTTACAGGAGCAAGTGGAAACTAATACAGAAGGCATTGTCTCTAAGCCTCGTGTCATCTGGATTTGAATCCCAGCACCACTTGCCAGCTGAGTGACCCCAGCTTCCTCATGTACAAAATGAAGATAATAAAATTTCCACTTTATATGGCTATTGTGATGATTCAATGTGAAGTGCTTTGAACCATCTCTGACATCAAATAAGCTCTCAATAAATGTTAGCTGCCGTTAGTATTAGTATTATTATTAAATTATCATCACAAGATTGATTTTCACCACCCTGCTCTCACCCTCCCAACCCTGGACTCAGAAATGAAGCTGGAGCCGAAGGCAAAGCCTGATTTCAGCATCACAGGTGTTAAGGCTGGGCACCGGCACCATTCAGTCACTCGTTTGACAAGGTGTTTGCTGACTGACTATTATGGGCCAAGCAATGTTTCAGACACTGAGGGCACAGCAAGGAGGAAAGGGAGAGAGGGACTTTTCCTTGGTTGCTGTTGCCTTGTAAGGAGTGTTTTAGTTTCCTAGGCTGCTCAAGCAAATACCATGAAATGGGTCAGGTTAAACAAGGGGAATTTTTTGCTCATGGTTTTGAGGCTTAAAGAAAGACCAAATCAAGGCATCATCAAGGTGATACTTTCTTCCTGTAGACTGGTGTTCTGGGGCCGGCTGCCAGCGACCCTTGGTTCTCAGTTTGTCACATGACAGGGCACATGGTGGCATCTTCAGGTCTCTCCCTTCTCTTCCAGATTCTGTTGATGGTCAGCTTCTGGCTGCTCTCCCTGTGGCTTTCACTCTCTCTCACGTCTGAATTCATTCCATTTATAAAGGTCTCCAGTGATAAGATTTAGACCCATTCCGAATTTGGCGGACCACACCTTAACTGAAGTAGCCTCATCGGAAGCTGCTACTCGGGATGCAGTCACACGCATGGGAATGGATTAAGTTTAAGAACGTGTTTTTCTGGAGGTACACACAGCTCCAAACCACAACGAGGAAGGAACTCTTTCCCAGATGACCCCTCCTCCCCAGGGGTCTCACTGGCCAGGACTGAGTCCATGATTACACAGAAGTTTCAGAATTGTCGATGGTTGGGTTGGACTAATGTAATGTGTGTTGGCTGTATTATTTAAGGACATTTAATTCTGCTGTAGGAGGCAAGTAAAAATTAGTAGGCAAAATTCGTAAGATGCGTTAAGTAGAGATAGTAATTTGGTAACTTGTGAGATGTGCTAGACACAGATAGAATAAACGAAACATGTGGGTGTTGAACATAGATTAAGAAGGGAGAACACACAAGAGTGTTACTTATAGATAGGGATGAAAGCACTAAGTCAGAAGGTAAGGCTCATGCTAATTCCGGTCTGACAGTTATGCCGACTGGAACTTGGGTCCCCTGGGTGACCCCCACTGAGATTCCATTCTGGCCCTTGTGTGCTCTGCCCTAGCTACTCGCAGGTGATTGCAAGCTAAGGCTATGGCCAGGCGTACTTGCCCCCATGTCTCTGTGATAGAGTGTGATTTGGCTCCAGGCACCTTCCGTTGGCTGAGCCACCTTATTCAACCTCAACCCTGGGTCTCATAACCACAGTGTCGGAGGGAAGGATAATGAGGCAGAGACAGAGCATGCCAACACCATGTAACACAGGATTCAGGCTGTGTGCTCCTTCCACCCTGGCTATAACTTACCCTAAATGCATTACCCTACCCCATTTCTTTCCCCTTGTTCCCCACTATAGCTCTTTAATTGAATGAATAAGTTGAGTGATTCAAGCCTTAAATGGTTCTATGAGAATTTCTATTCATAACCTCCAGACCATTTGCCTGAGTGTACTTGGAGGCTACCGTTGCAGCAAGGTAAGTTCCCACATGACAACCAACCATGACTTGTCCTCCCCCAGCACACTGCTATCTGAAAAAAATTGGAGTCCTGTGAGAAAGGAAAAAGGGAGAAGTCTGGTCTTCTGATTCTAGGTCAGATACACTGAGTTCACTTTAAAGGAGTCAGTTTCTCTGATAAATTATAGATCTAGGGGCCTTTGGAATTTATTCTTATATGTGAAGTCCCCATTGGAGGGGATGGGAAGGACTGGCTCACTTCTCAGGATCCTGCTGGCCTGGGTAATTTTGATTATAGAAGTTCCTGGAATGACTTAACCCTGAGCTCATAAAATCATTCATATAACAAAGATTTACTGAGCATTTACTGCATGCTGTGGGCATGCAGATGAAAAAAGCTTGGTTACTGGCAGCCGAGTTCAGAGTTCAACAGGAAAGCAAACATTTAAATGATCAATTATGGTAATATGCAGTGCAATTTGGCAACCCCTAAGAATCTGCCCTCAGCAAAGCAAATTGTGTCTGGATTCCAGTGAAAGGGCACAAAACCCAGCATTATTAAGCCCAAATCCTGAGTCACTTGTTCCAGCAACCTGGCCTAGTGTCTCAATGCCAACCTCCACCTTGTCCTCCCTTCTACCTATCTCATGCACCTAGCCTGCACACAATGACACGTACTTTGGGTTTGAGCCGGCCTCCACAACCTGTGTCCTGGCTAACACATTGCTCCTGCTCTCCTTGGCTCAGCAGTCCTAGGAAGGCCTGTGGGTGGATGGCTCACGAGCCAAACTGCCCCTCACCCCCCTGCTTGTGCTCTGCCCTGGCAGATACCACACTCCCAGGCTGTCCTGGTGGACAAATCAGGAAGTACTCTAACAGAAGCTCCTGCCCTCAGGGGTCCAAAGGAGGATGGGAGGAGGGGGAGTGAGGGAGAAGGCTTCCCTGAGGATGACATTTGGGCTGAGGCTTGCTCTGGTCAGTACCAGCTTCATACACAAAGGATGAGCCCACCCGAGGCAAAAACAGAAACAGAAACAACTCTGCAGGAATGCAGCCAGGACCTTGGGGAGCTACATTAACTCTCCCGGGCCACCACCGAGAGAATGACAGCAGGTCAACTCACATTACAAAAATCCCATCTGCTTTCTCAGCGTGCTCCTGAGCTGCCCAGAGTTTCACAAGAAAAAAAAAATCACCCACCCTGCTGCCTGACAGTGGTGGTTCCAAGTCAGCAGGTCTCCCCGAGCTGCTTAGAAATCCTGCACTTGCTCCTACTTGTTCATCTGGTCCCCTCCCCACTGCAGCTGCCCCAAATATTAAACACTCTCCCTGACGCCATCCCCCTTCGCTCTCAGTTGATGCCTTTACCTCTTTTTAGATTTTATGAAGAAAATCCACTCGTTTGGTCAATAAACATTAACAAAAGCTCAACTGCGTGCTGGAGCCATCGGGCTATCTCAGGTCCGGTTTTGCCTTACAGTAGAGTGGGGACTCAGAAGAGCACAGACAAGCGTGATACAGGGCAAACAGGCTCAAGGTCAGTGAAGCTGCTAGGCACAGCCTGCCTCTAAACTTCCTGCCCTCAAACCCACACTCAACCCCTCACGCAGCCCAAGACTTATGTGCAACAGTGCTGCCTGGACCCCTCCCCCGGGGCTCCAGGAAGGAGCAGCTCAGCTCTTCTTGGGTATTCCTTTCATTGCTTCAGTTATTCCTTCCTTTTTCTACTTCTTAAATCTCTCTCTCTCCTGTTTCTCCTACCCTCTTATTTGACCACCACCCTCAAGGCTCCACAATCTAAAAAAGGCTTGTGTCCTCAAAAAGATAAAAGCAGAATTCCTATATGACCCGGCAACACACCAAGGAATTGAAAACAGGGCCTCAAAAGAGATACTTATACTCAAATGTTCATAGCAGCACTAGTCACAAATTCAACACCAGTGTCCGTCAACGGATGAATGGATAAACAAAATGTGGTCAATACTAGTGGTAACAGTCTGATGATGTTCTCTCACAATCTGTAACAAATGTTCCACAACAATGTGAGGTGTTGGTGGAGGGGTGTTGTGTGGGAATTCTATATATGTGCATGATTGTTTTGTAAGTTCACAACTTCTCTAATAAAAACTATATTTTAAAAATGTGTTCAATGCATTCAAGGGCATATTATTCAGCCATAAAAAGGAATGAAATACTGATACATGTGACAACATGGATGAACTGTGAAAATATTATGCTAAATGAAATTAGCCAGACACAAAAAGAAAAAATATTGTATTACTCCACTTATATGAAATATCTAGAATAGGCAAATTCATAGACAAAAAGACAGAGGGGAGAATGGAGAGTTATTGCTTAATAGGTACAGAGTTTCTGTTAGGAGTGCTAAAAAAGTTTTGTACATAGATTGTAGTAATGGTTGTACAGCATTGTGAATGAAATTAATGCCACTTAATTGTACACTTAAAATGATTAAGATGGCAAATTTTATGTTTTATATATATTATTGTTTTCTGTTATTTTATAATTTTTTATTAGATAAGTTGTAGGTCTACAGAGAAATCATGCAGAAAATACAGAGTGCTCATATACCCCCCCTCATATACACAATTTTCCCTATTATTAACTCTTTGCATTAGTGTGGTACATTTGTTAAATTGGCAAAAGAACATTATTTTAATTGTACTATTAGTTATAGTCCATAGTTTTCATTTGAGTTCACGGTTTGTGTTGTACAGTCCTATGGTTTTATTTTTTATTTATTTATTTTTTTTAAGGTTTATTTATTTATTTATTTATCCCCCCCTTGCTGCTTGTGCTTGCTGTGTCCATTCGCTGTGTGTCTTCTCCGTGTCTGCTTATCTCCCCCTTGCTGTGAGGTCCCACTGCATCAGCCCACCACGCTGCGCCGGCCGGCCTGCCCTCACAAGGAGGCCCCGGGAAGTGAACCCGGGGCCTCACACATGGTAAACGGGGGCTCTATCGATTGAGCCACACCCGCTTCCTGTTGTGAGGTCTTGCTGCATCAGTCTACCGGGCCGCAGGGGCCGGCCTGCCCTCACAAGGAGGCCCCGGGAAGCGAACCCGGGGCCTCCCATATGGTAAACGGGAGCTCTATCGATTGAGCCACACCCGCTTCCCTGGTTTTATTTTTTATTCAAATAACATATATACAACAAAAAAATTTCCCCTTTAACCACATTCAAATATATAATTCAGTAGTGTTAAATTACATGCAAAGTGTTGTGCTGCCATCACCACCATTCATTACCAAAACGTTTTCATCACCCCAAACAGAAATTCCATACCAATTAAGCATTAGCTCTCCATTTCCTACCCCAGCCCCTGGTAACCTGTATTCTAGTTTCTGACTCTATGAATTATTCGAATTATTCTAATTATTTCATATCAGTGAGATCATACAATATTTGTCTTTTTGTGTCTGGCTTATTTTACTCAACATGATATTCATCCGTGTTGTGGCATGTATCAGGACTTCAGTTCTTTCCATGGCTGTATAATATTCCACGTACATAGCACATTTTGTTTATCCATTAATTGGAGGATGGACACTTGGCTTTCTTCCATCTTTTGGCAATTTTTGAATAATGTTGCTATGACCATCAGTGTGCGAATATCTGTTCAAGTCCCTGCTTTCAATTCTTCTGTTTTTCAAGCAGCTGTACCAGTTTACATTCCCACCAACATGAATGAGTAAGGAATACTCCACATCTTCTCCAACACTTATTTTCCATTTTTTTAAATAGTAGCCATTCTAGTGTGTGTGAAATGGTATCCCATGTGGGTTTTTTATTAGAGAAGTTGGGGTTTACAGGACTATCATGCATAAAATATAAGATTCCATATACCACCCCACTACCAACACCTTGCATTGGTATGGAACTCTTGTTACAAATGATGATAGCACACTTTTATAATTGCACTATTAATTAAAGTCCATGGTTAACTTAGAGTTCACTGTTTGTGTCATGTAGTTCCATGGAATTTTTTAAAAAATTTATTTTATAACATTTCCCCTTTTAATCACATTTAGATATATGTTTCAGTGCTGTTAATTGCATTCACAATGTTGTGCTAATATCACCACCATCCATTATCAAAATATTCCCATCATTCCAAATAGGAACCCTGTACATTTTAGGCTTTAACTTCCCATTTCCTATCCTTACCCCAACCCCTGGTAACCTATATTCTAGATTGACTCCATGAGTTTGCTTTTTCTAATTGTTTCAAAATAGATCATACAATATTTGTCTCTTGGTGTCTGGTTTATATCCTTCAATATGATGTCTTCAAGGTTGATCCATGTTGTCTTGTATATCAGTACTTCATTCCTTTTTACATCTGAATAATATTCCATTGTACATATATACCACATTTTATTTATCCATTCATTGGCTGATGGACATTTGGGTTGCTTGCATCTTTTGGCAATTGTGAATAATACTGCTATGAACATCAGCGTACAAATATCTGTTCGAATCCCTGTTTTCAATTCTCTTGGGTGTATACGTAGTAGGGGGACTGCTGGGTCATATGATAGTTCTATACTTAGCTTTCTGAGGAACCACCAAACTGTCTTCCACCACGGCTGCACCATTTTACATTGCCACCAGCAATGAATGAGTGTTCCTATTTCTCCACATCCTCTCCAACACTCATTATTTTCTGTTGTTGTTTTTTAATAGCAGCCACACACATATGCTCATATGTAAGCATATCTTATTCACATATGGTGTGAGGTAGGATCCTTCTTTTATTTGCAAATGGAGATCCAGTTTTCCCAGCAACATTTGTTGAAGAGACTATTCTTTCCCAGTGGAGTGGTCTTTGCCACCTTGTAAAAAATCAGTTGTCAATAAATGTGAGGGTTGATTTCTGAGCTCTCAACTCTATTCCATTGGTCTATATGTATGTTCTTGTCTCATGACCATGCTCATTATGCTTTGCAATGAGTTTTAAGATAGGGAAATGTGAGTCCTCCAACTTCACTCTTCTTTTTCAAGATGGTTTTGGCTGTTTGGGGCCCCTTAACCTTCCGTATAAAGTTAATGATTGACCTTTCCATTTCTGCAAAGAAGGTTGTTAGAATTTTTATTGGAATTTCATTGAATCTATAAATTGTTTTGGGTAGTATTGATCTCTTAATGTCATTTACTCTTCCAATCCATGAATACAGGAATATCCTTCCATTTAATTAGGTCTTTGATTTCTTTTAGCAATGTTTTTTAGTTTTCTGTATATTTGTCCTTTACATCTGTGGTTAGATTTATTCCTAGATATCTGATTCTTCTAGTTGTTATTGTGAATGGAATTTTTTCTTGATATCTTGGTCCAATTGCTCATTGCTTGTGCAGAGAAACCCTACTGATTTTGGGATGTTCAAATGTACCCCATCACTTTGCTAAATTCATTTATGAGCTCTGGGAGCTTTGTTGTGGATTTTTCAGGATTTTCTGTATATAGGATCACATCATCTTCAAATAAAGAAAATTTTACTTCTTCCTTTCCAATTTGGATGCCTTTTATTTCCTCTTCTTGCCTAATTGCTCTGGCAAGAACTTCCAGTACAATGTTGAATAACCGTGGTGACAATGGGCATCCTTAACTTGTTCCTGATCATAGAGAGAAGCTTTCAGTCTTTCACCGTTAAGTAGGATGTTAGCTGTGGGCTTTTCATATATGCCTTTTACCATCTTGAAGAAGTGTCCTTCTATTCTTAGTGTTCTAAATGTTTTTATCAAGAAATGATGGCATTTTGTCAAATGTCTTTTCTGCATCAGTTGAGATAATTATGTGGGTTTTCTTACCCCTTCATTCTGTTAATGTGGTATATTACATTAATTGGTTTTCTTATGGTGAACCAAACCTTGCATACCAGGGATAAATCCCACTTGGTCTTGGTGTATAATTCTTTTAATATGTTGTTGGATTTGGTTTGCTAGTATTTTGTTGAGGATTTGTGCATCTATATTCATAAAAGATATTGGTCTGTAGTTTTCTTTTCTTGTGGTATCTTTTTCCAGATTTGGTATAAGGATGATGTTGGTCTCATAGAATGAATTAGGGAGCACTCCCTCCTCTTCAATTTTTTTGGAAGAGTTTGAGCAGAATTGGAGTTGTCTTCTTGAAATGGTTGGTTGAATTTCCCTGTGAAGACATTTAGTCCTGGATTTTTCTTTGTTGGGAGGTTTTTTCAACCTCTTTACTGCTAATTGGGTTTGTTGAGATCTATTTCTTCTTTAGTTAATGTAAGTAGTTTGTGTGTTTCTAAGAATTTGTCCATTTCATCTAGGTTATCTAATTTATTTGTATACAGTTGTTCATAGTATCCTCTTACCATCCTTTTTATTTTGGTGGGGTCAGTAGTAATGTCCCTCTCTTCATTTTTGATTTTCATAAGTTATATCTTCTCTCTTTTTTCTTTGTCAGTCTAGCTAAAATTCTGTTGATTTTATTGATCTTTCCAACGAACCAACTTTGGTATGAAAGTACAGGCACCTCAGAATGCTGTTAGAGTTACTCTGGTCACTCCAGAACAGGGCCAGGACCCACAGTGGAACCAGGGGCTGGCTCCACACTGTGCTCCAGGGGGAATGGGGATGGGACTGGCAAGGGTATCCAGAGCTTCTCCTGCTGTTTTCAAAGCTGCGTTCTCAATTTGGCTCTTACCTGATTGCTGCAATCCTTTAACTGTTTTCTGGAGTTTTGAGGAGGATGGCTGTGCCAGCTTTTCCTAGTTGTTCAAAGATTCGATGGGGGAACAGCACCCTGGAGCATCCTACACCACAACCTTGGTTGACCAACACTGTTATATATATAGCTTTACCACAATAAATTATTTTTAAAAGGAGAAAAAAATGCCTTGTGTTGACCCCTTTCCCTCTCATGGCCCTTTCTTATCTCTCTACTTCCCTTTTCTGTCCAACCACTTGAAGAAATAGGCCACTTTTCAACTCACTCATGTGTCTTTTGCCAATCTGTTTTTTATCTCTGTAACTCCAATGAAACTGCTCTTGTTGAGGCCATCAACGACCTTTTAATGGCCAAACCCAGTGGCTTCTTTTCAATTCTGATCCTACTTTGCCCACAGCTACACTAGGCTCCTGTTACTTTCTCTGCAACATTGTACATATTCATTGAGAAAAAGAGCCAACTCTATCAGCCATTTATAAAAAGAAAGAGTGGGAAACCCCTGCCCCAGCCTTCCACTCCACTGCATTCCCCAGGATGATGTGTGTCTTTTCAGATATTTGTGCATGCATAAACAAAGAATTCCTACACTTTCAGTGTTTGAATTTTTAAAAACAAACATGAAAAACTATACAATCCGATTCTACAAATCCCTCCCAGTACCCAATTTCCCATAGTGAGCCTGACTCTCTTTCCCTACTTTGTGAGCAGCATTTTCATCCCTAGTTACCTCACAAGGGCCAAAGCTAGATGCCTGTACTGCATCTGGATTTGAAAGCCCTCAGGCCTATGGCTTGAGTCTCAGTTTACCACTCCGGGTTTATGTTCTGTTTCTGGTCCACAGAAATGTTTATCTTGTTTGAGTGTACTTCTGACTTTCAAATTATCTCTTTCATACTTTAGCTACCATTACCTTGGAGCATAAAAGCATAAATTTTCAATGCCAATGCTCTTGCTCAGTGAATGATTCTATTAGAATATAAGTCACATCCTATCACTACCATGATAAGCCTATAATGGCTGCCATTTGTCTCAAAGTACAAGCCTAAGTCCTTGCTATGACACATCCATCCTTTGAACGCCTCATTTCTTTTCTGACCTCTTTTCTTGCTCTCTCTACCCCAGCCACACTGGACTCCTTGAGCACCCCTGGCCCATTCCTGCCGCTCATCAGAATGTCCCCCCAGACATCCATGTGTTTCTCTTCCTCATCTCTTTCAAATCTGTTCTCAAAAATCACCTCCTCAATGAGGATTTCTTGGCCTTATGTGAAATTTCAACCCTCCCTATATTTCATATCCCTCTTCCCTGCTTTATTTTTTCTCCATAGCACTTGTCACCTTCTAACATGCTGTCCGTTTCATTTATTTAGCTTCTTCTTATTATTATTTATCTTCCTCACTCTATTGTGAACTCCAAAATGGACAAGGATTTTTGTCTGTTTTTCCCACTAATGAATCCCTATTGCCTGGAACAGTTCCTAGTACTTGGTAGGGCTTCAGTAAATATTGGTTGCATGAACAAAGTTGTTTTGTTCATTTAACAAATATCATGGACTCTGTACAATATCATGTCAATCTGTACAGCTATTCCTGACTCATGTTCCAAGGGATGGCCATACCACAATTTAGCCATTTACCTACTTCCTTGCTTCTTGAAACTCTTTCCTCCCTTGACTTTCTTGCCTCTCTTCCTGCCATTCTGTGTATTCTTTCCTCTTCCTCTCCACGAGTTGTTCCTTCATCTGCCCTTTCTGTTCAACCTTGCAACACCTTCTCCCTGGGTGGGCTCTACCCACACCATCAAGTCATCCACCCTCTAAAAGCACATGACTCACATGTCTCCAACTGGCCATCTCTCTTGAGCTCCAGAGTCTCATTTGCAGCCATCTCCCAGGTGATTCACAAACACTGCAAACTTAACTTATCTAAAACTCAACTTGCTCCTTCTCTTCTTTAATATTTCTTATCTCAGCAAATAGCAATACCCTTACTCCTTTTCACAAGATATAAACCATGGAATTATCTTTGAATTCTCTTTCCTTCATCTCTGTACAAAGGGTCACCAAATCCTGATAGTGCCCTCAGAAACATCTCCTCAACCAGGCTTTCTTTTCTACCCCTCCTACCGCTATCCTAGCCAGGTTTTTTACATCCCCCTTGTTGACTCTAGCAATAGTTTCCTAATTGGTGCTTCTGACATGGATGTCTCCAGTCTGTCACCCATGTTGCCACTAGATACCTTTCTAGAAAGCCAAGTTGACCATGCATCAATTCCTGGCTGACCACATACAACTTCTGAATGAGTCAAACAAGACCCTGCCTTTAAGGGGCTTGGAGTCTGAATACAGGCACCAAACTAGCAACTATAATGGGTGGAGATGGATGGTGAAGGACAAAGTAAGGAATGTGATGGACACCTATCAGAATGGCCAGTATTAAAAAGACAGAGAATTACAAGTGTTGGAGAGGATGTGGAGAGATAGGGACACTTATTCACTGTTGGTGGGAATGCAGAATGGTACAGCCACTATGGAGGACTGTTTGGCAGTTCCTAAAGAAGTTGAATATAGACTTGCTACGTGACCCTGTAATACCACTACTGGGTATATACCCAGAAGAACTGAGAGCAGTGACACGAACAGACATCTGCACACCAATGTTCATAGCAACATTATTCACCATTGCCAAGAGTTGGAAACAACCCAGGTGTCCATCAACAGACGAATGGATAAACAAACTGTGGTCTATTCACACAATGGAATATTATGCAGTTGTAAGAAGAAATGAAGTCGTAAAGCATATGACAACATGGATGAACCTGGAGGACATTATGTTGAGTGAAGCAAGCCAGACACCAAAGGACAAATACTGTATGATTGTGTTACTATGAACCAAATATATTGTGTAACATATTGTTTGATTCAAAAAAAAATTTATATGTATCCAGTACATTTAATTGAGAAATGTATATATTTATTCATCTGTGTTTACTTTTTAGTTTTTAATTGTTTATATTTTCAATTATTAATTGTACAAAATGAAGTAAAAAAAAGAAAAGAATGTAATGGAGCACAAATAACGGGGACCTGATGTAGTAGAGGATAAGAGGATACCTCCTTGAGAAAGGGGCACAGACTGGAAGATGAGCAGGAGTTAACCAGGCACAAAGTTTGTGGGGTGGGGAAGGAAAATATCCCAGGCTAGGGAATGGAATTGGAGAAAGTCCCAAGGTAAGAGAAAGCAAGACCCATTGCAGGAACTGAGCTAAAGGTAAGGGGTGCTAACAGACATGCTGGAAACTTCCAGTTCATATTTCTCTTCTCTCTCTCAAAATCTCACTAAAGCAGTTGTAAGGAAATTTTAGAACTATATCCCCCACTGCTACAGTGCGTAAAAAGAGGGAAGATATCTGCAGATAAAGTATTTCAACCGATTTTTAGAAGGCAGAAAGTGGAAGGACGAGTGCTCAGGGATGAATCAAAGTGGGTGAAGCCCAGAACTCTTGCAGAGGGGGCTGTATCCACCCACTTAGACACCCTTCCCAAGCTCTGGACTTAGGGACCACAGGTGCCACGGAGGGCAGGTGTCAGAAGAGCCACTAAACGTCTGAGGCTAACTGACCTTCTGTATATTGAACATTTCTTACCATCCACCTCCCCATCCAAGTGTGGATTGGGGCTACTTTAACAGACCCACACCTAGACATTCACTGAAATTGCTGAACTTCAAGGACAAAGAGAAGATCTTAAAAGCTTTCTTAATTACAAAAAAACAAAAAAGCAGCATACAAATAAGCAAAATAAAACTGAGAATGACATTAGACTTTTCATTAGCAACATTGGTTGCTCATAAGAAAATGGAGCAATGTTTTCAAAGTTCTCAGGGAATACTATTTCGAGCCAGAATTCTAAACCAAGCCAAGCTGTCAATTCAGTATAAGGGAAATTAAGAAATTTTCAGACATTTAAAAATTTACAAAGCTTATCTCATGTTGAGTGGGGAAGAAAGGAAAAATAGATGTAAGATCCACAAGTAAAAACCTTTGGTCATCAATTTGATTTTGAAGTTTTAGTATGAATTCATAACGTATTCTTTTCTTTAAAGAAATGCACTTGTAGCTATGTCCACTGAAACATTCTATAGAGTAACTACCAGCCCAGTAACGATGAGAAATGGTTTATTTCAGGTCTACAGTAGGAAATGTACAAGATGAACCTGGAATAACTTATCATTCCAGATTATCAAGGAAGACTACTTGTTGGGGCAAGAGGTCCAGAAGCCGACTGAAAGAGGCTTCCACTGGAAAAAGAAGGAACAATGTGAGCATCAATAAGGATAACTGTGATGGATCGAAACATATCAATTACCTTTAAATCTATGAGCAAAATTAAAAAACAAAAACAAAAAAGCACCTTACAGCTTGTCCTTGGAAGATACTGGGGACTTGGTATTAGTCAGGGTTCTCCAGGGAAACAGAACTGACAGGAGAAGTGTGTGTGTGTATAAAATGTAAATACTATGGAATTTATTATAGGAATTGGCTCACATGATCGTGGGGATGGGCAAGTCTGAATTCCAAACGGTAGGCTACAAACTGGGAACTCCGATGAAGGTTTTAGAGGAATTCCGCAGGAAAAGCTAGCCAGCTGAAGTAGAGATGGAAATCCTTCCTTGCTCTGCTGAAATCATCACTTCTTCTGAGGCCTTCACCTGAATGGATGAGACTTCTCTCATTGCTGAAGGCAGTCTCCTCAGCTGATTGTAGATGTAATCAGCCAGAGATACAATCAACTGACTCATGATTTAAATCTACAAAATATCCATACGGTAACAATCAGGCCAGTGCTTGCCTGACCAAAAAACTGGACACCATAACCTAGCCAAGTTTTGTTTTTTTCTAAATTTAATCCCCCCGCCCCTTGCTGCTTGTGGCACTTGCTGTCTGCTCTCTGTGCCCACTCACTCCGCATTTTTCTGTGCCTGCTTGTCTTCTCATCTTCTCTTTAGGAGGCCTGGTTTGCTGAATCTCTCACTGTCTTTTTCCTCTGTGTCTCTTTTTTGTTGCATCATCTTGTTGTGCCAACTCTCCACGCTGGCTGCTTTTGCGTTCACCACGAGGCCCCGGGAATCAAACCCAGGACCTCCCATATGGTAGATGGGAGCCCGTTGCTTGAGCCACATCTGCTTCCTAAATCAGGCAAGTTGACACAAGAACTTAACCATCATAGGACTCATAATTTTGAAAAATGATAGATAAAGGGAAAGAATCAAGAATTTATCCTACTCTTCCCATAGGAACCTCAAGGTAACTAAATAGTAGATGAAGGGAAATGTCTCTCTAATATAGAACTCTCCCATCTAATAGATGAAAGAATGTTAGAATTAGAACTATCACCATTTTGTAATCCCTAATGAAAAAAATGTATGTAGGGAAGGATTATCAATGGCTGCTCACATCACAAAAGAGAGACAAGTAGACATGTATTTTGTAAGCACATGTCTGAAGGGTCCTTGCTTCCACCAAGAAAAAATCAAACCTGAATCTGATCATGAATCTAGATTTAATTAGCAATTCACAGGAAGTACAGAGGAGAGAGACTATATCAAATGTCACAATATGGTAGATCTGATAAATAGATATATATCAGCAAAATCCAGACTGGGAAACTTCACAAGCCAAATAAAACCAGAAAAAGAAACACAATTTTTTCAACAAATAAATTGCAAGGTAAAAAGAGGTGAGAGAAAGCATAGAATAAAAGAGACCCAACAGACATATCAAACAATTGCAATTGAATTCAGCTTAAACAAGCAAACATTTCTATATATCAGGGAAATTTAAACATTGATTGGCTATTTGATGATATTTAGAAATACTGGTTTTTTTTAGGTGTGTTAATGGTATAATGATCATGTTTTTAAGAAGAGACTTATCTTTTGGAATATTTAATGATATATGATATCTGGAATTTGCCTCAAAATGATTTGGGAGCAGTGCTCACTTCAGCAGCATATATACTAAAATTGGAACGATACAGAGAAGATTAGCATGGCCCCTGCGCAAGGATGACACGCAAATTCGTGAAGCGTTCCATATTTTTAGTGCATTTACAGTAATATCATTGAATGTGAATGGATTAAACTCCCCAATCAAAAGATACAGGCTGATAGATTGGATAAAAAAAACATGAGCCATCCATATGCTGCTTACAAGAAACTCACCTTAGACCCAGGGATACAAACCGGCTGAAAGTGAAAGGTTGGAAAAAGATACTCCACGCGAATAGTAACCAGAAAAGAGCAGGGGTAGCCATACTAATATCAGACAAAACAGACTTTAAATGCAAAAAAGTTATGACATACAGAAGGCCATTATATATCAATAAAAGGGATGATCCACCAGGAAGATATAACAGTCATAAATATCTATGCACCTAACCAGGGTGCCCCAAAATATATGAGACAAACTCTGGCAAAACTGAAGGGAAAAATAGACATTTCTACAATAATCGTTGGCGACTTCAACACCCCACTCACATCATTAGATAGAACAACTAAACAGAAGATCAATAAGGAAACAGAGAACTTGAACAATATGATAAACAAGTTAGACCTAACCAACATATATAGAACACTGCATCTAAACTCAGCGGGTTACACACTCTTCTCAAGTGCCCACGGATCTTTCTCCAGGATAGACCACATGTTACGTCACAATGAAGCTCTCAATAAATCTAAAAAGATTGAAATTATACAAAGCACCTTCTCAGATCATAATGGAATGAAACTAGAAATCAATAATAGACAGGAAAAAAGTAAATTTGCAAATGTGTGGAGACTGAACAACACACTCCTAAATAATCTGTGGGTCAAAGAAGAAATTGCAAGTGAAATCAGTAAATATATTGAGACAAATGAAAATGAGAACACAACGTATCAAAACTTATGGGATACAGCGAAGGCAGTCTTGAGAGGGAAATTTATAGCCCTAAATGCCTAT
>JAQZBX010055103.1:0-18496 GCA_029593785.1 Cabassous unicinctus | reverse complement strand
TCAGGTATTTAACAAGATTTGGCACATACATGAAATGTGCCATTTGATATCAAGAGGAATACAATGGTTTATTTCAGTGTTCATTGCATTTTAATCTTTTTTCCATATTTTTCATTGCATTAAACTTTTTTTTACATTACTGTCTTTCAAATATTTTTGACAAGTAAATATAATTAGTGGGATTGAGTGTAAAATAGGAGGTGACCCTGATTACATGGGAAAGTCTATATTGTTGATATTAGACACTGACTCTAGTATTAGCCACTGACTCAAGTGTTCAAGTTTCTAACACTGAACCCGAATCTCTTGGGAATCTAGCACACTGGAATGAGTGGGCTACCAATAGAAGTAGCTGCTAGAAAGTATGCAAATAAGAAGAGATATACATATTCAGACCAATCAGACTTTCAGCTTGACAACTACAGAGAGCAATGAAAAGGTGATACTCACATCCGAGTTAAAGCGAAGTTGACAGACATTACAAGAAATAACTTGTTTCTTCTTTGGGGGAATGGACACTCCAAATGTATGGTTTATGACTGCTTTTTGCACAGGATCCATCTGAAGAACAAATGATAAAATAGTCAATTTTTAACTTAAAAACTTATGTGAGCAAGTAAAAGTAGCTATATTACTCCTTAAGGTTTTAACTTTCAGTTCCCAAACAAGGATTAATAGAGAATTTCACTCAATCATAGTGTGCTTGTTTTGTGTCCAGAATTATAAACAAAAACTAAACCAAACTAGTTCGAAACTATGAAACAAACAAAAAAATCACAGAGAATCACCATACACCAAAAGATATTCCATCTATATGAAGAGCCTTGAAAAACCTTAAAAGAATCATAAAACAAGAAAATTTAAGATGCAAAAATTAACTTAATGTTTTATCCATATGAGGTGATAATGCTTAAGATGGTCTCAAATGATCTCAATGACAATCACGAAAGATGAAAAAATATGTTTCTTAAAAATTTATTCTGTCTAAGTCATAAATTACAGGCTCATATCACAGTACAGAAAATGTTCAGAAAATGTTGATCTTTATTTCAAAATAATTTATTACCTTTCATGTACTATAGATTGAAATTTATTCTACTGGAAATGCATATCACAATTGTACACTCAAAAGCCCATAACAGATTGGTTAATATGCAACCTTTGCTTAAATATTGATCCAGTAAAATTTTGATCTGTAACCAGTGATTTCCTTCCCCTTGGTTTGCACGTACCATATATAGAGAAATATACAGTGATGAAAGTACTCAACCATAGAAAAAGTATGGCACAAAGCCATTAAAACACTCATAAAAAAGAAATGCTGCTAACTGCAGAGCCTATAAAAAGAGAGACACAGCAGCGATTCTCTTGTGTACTCCAGATAATAATCTCCAGCATTAACATCAGACAACTGGCAGTTCAAAAAACAGTGTGGATGAACAAAGCATTACTTATGAACAGATGTAACATGAACAAGGGCAGATCCGTTAACACCATCGTCTAGTAAATCTCCTGAGGTCAGACTTTAGGATTGGATTAGTTGATGATATTTGATAGAGAAGAGAGATGAATCCTATCCCCGAACATGATTACAAATCAGCAAGGTACAAAATTAGCAATTAGAAGAGCTTAAATACATTAGAAAGGAGGATGGGCTGTAGAATTACAGAACACTAAAATAGCCTATTTTCTGATACAAGTTTAAGAGACATGACAGGACAATGTATTTCTACTACAAACAATAGTTATGGTGGTTCCAGACACTTATAACATAGGAATGGCAAATGCTAAGAGGGTCGTTTTCTGGAGTTGTAGAACTGTCCTGTATCCTGATTGCAGTAATGGCTATACAAATCTACACAGGTATTAAAATTCATAAAACTATATACGCTCCCCCAAAAGTCAATTTTATGTATGACAATTTAAAAAGTAAAAAGAAAAAACTGAGTATTATGTTTAACCACCCAAAATAAAATATTATTAGAAAACCTTGGGATTTTATTCAAGGTCATAAGTGATTGCATTAGATTTTGTTAAGCGAGAATAAAGGGAAAAAACCTTCCATGGGGCAAAGGACATCTCAAAGGGCCAGAATCTAAACCCTAGTTCATGTTCTTACTTTACTTAGTGCATACACTTAAATGTTATCCAACCATTTGCAAAACATGAAACTGTACTTTAATAGTTCCTGGGAATGGCATGTCAGTTTAGGCGGGCTGAAAAATAAAATAGCCTAACAGCTATATTGACAGGCTGAAAAAACCACACTGTTTTGCAAAGTAAAAAACACGGGCACTTTATTGAGATATTTTCTGTGCTCAGGCTCTGAAAAATAACTTATAACCCGTGATGTGTTTACTACATGAGATAAACTATATATGAATATTTCCCAAACACCAATTTTCCATGTACCTCTTTCATTACTTTGTCTTATCTGTATATTATTGTATTACTATTAACTTAATATTTTTCTTTAAATCAAATTAAAATTGACTTTTAAAAACTTAAGCAAAAACATTCATGAAATCATAGCTTTAATCATATATTCTTTCCCATTACTCATTTTAATACTGATAATGGAAAATTAACATTAAAAATGAAAACTTTCATCACCTAAAATAAATGCATATATCACAGTTGTTCCCATACCACAATATGGAAACAGAGACAAAAGATACATCTGATAAAAATTTAGTTCCAAATTTTTAGTAAACACAGATTCTTGTTGACAGCCCTCAAACCATCCCTGAATATAAATGCTCCCTTTAGAGTGTTGAAATCGCTTAGATGCCAGCATAGTTTTCCAATAATTCCTGTTACAACTTTATTCTGCTCAAATCTTATATTTGCACCATATCAGCCTGGAAACATCCCCTCTGTATACCCAAGGCTTAGAGCTCTCCATCCCGTAAGGCAAATAGTGGCTCAACACTCCAAATATAAAGGTGGGCAAGCTCCCAGTCATCTCCTCTCAAAAAAACAAATTAAAAAGGTTCCTTTTAAAAACTCTCACCAGAAATGGCTTCTCTAGTTTACATTCATAATAATACCTGTCCGCATAAAATCAACTGAATAAACAGCCCTTTTACCTCTTCATTGTTATTTGTTAATAATTCTTTGCATCCTTTGAACTACTTACCACTAATGATACAAAAATGTTCTCCCCCACGTTTCTCACTTGGAAGAGATTTTCTTTTTTTTTTCCATCTGATTTTCTATTTCCTCATATATATTCCTAGAAAAGATCCACTTTTCCTCCTGTCTAAATCTCTTTTATTATCTCTGCTGTTTATTGTGGAATTCAAAATATCATTGGGGGGGGAGATGATTTAGTTGAAAGAAGACTTTAAATGGTATGAAAAAGAATGTTCCATTTGCTGATTCATTTGATACCTTAAAACAGATACTGTCTAGTAAAATCACAATGTTGTGCATTCACCACCACATAAAAAATCAAAGCAATTTCATTACTCCAAGAAAAAAAAAAGCTGATACTGTCTAGCTGATGTTTTCAGTATGTGCCATCTGATGCAATAACTACGTATGCCTGAGTCATTTCAGTGGGCTACAGACTTGGCAGTAATATAAAGAATATTTTCAGGTGTCTTTTTTCTAAAGTAGAAAGTGATAAAATGCTGAATTTTTGTTCTGAGCTTCTACGAGTGAGATGAAAAAAATAACTATAATGTTAATTTTTTCCTTCACTAATGCAATGTCATTTCTCTGTAATCATAAAGAGATAGGTGTAACTGTATCAGTGATAATTCTTCTTTTCTCAATCCCCATTTTCAGGATGAATAAACCATTCAGGAGGAATAAAGACATTTTCAGAAATTCTAAAATGTGATAAATCCAAGTGACTCAATTTTGTATACATATTTGTCAAAAATAAGTATCTAGATCATTATATCATATGTAGAATACTCAAGTAAATGATTACAGATATTGCAATCATACCACTCTCTCATTTTCAAAGATTCAATTGACATTTCATTGATATTTGATTGTTAAAATGAACAAATGCTTTCAAAAATCTTTATTAAATTCTCATAATATATAACTCTTAAATGAAAAAATCTTAGTTATATTAAATTAGCTCATGTTAGTTCATATTGCTTACGTGCTCTCTGCTGACTGAGAAGAGTCTGATTCATTGGTAAGTAATACTACAACTTATTTAAGGAAAAAAACAAACAAACCCTAAACTACCATACAACTCCAGCTACCAATATTCCTTACCTGGAGGAATTTATTGGTCCCAAATAAGCCTCTTCTTTTCTAAAAAAGTAAAAGTTAGAAGTAGTCATCTGGAATTTTGAAGCTAACGAGCACATTTACATGAAACTTAAAAATCCATTTGCCTGGCTCATCTCTGATTAAAAAACCTGAAATGCTTACTAACTCAAAAGTAGCAAGAGTTAACAATATCCATTTTTCTAATGAAAATCATGTAGAAATGAAAAGCAAAACCTATTAGTGCAATTAACTGGTAGGTAATAAAACTAAACCTATTAGTGCAATTAACTGGTAGGTAATAAAACTAAAAGATGAGGTTGTGGCTGTTACCAGAAATAGAGGAGGTAATTGCAGGCTATGTAAGGACAAATTCACCATGATAACACTTACAAGATGAATTAATGAAGCTGGCCCTATCACACCATCTATTATATTTTCAATATAAAAATAAGAACAAATGGATCTCTTTGGTGTAGTCACCAAAATTATGGGAACTGTATGAATCTGTGAATTTTTTCAAAGATCATTGTTTTCACCAAGTAGGCCAAAAAGAAATTTACATATGTGCAGTATACGCAATTATAAAAATATGCAGGTGCAAATAAAACCTAGCTGCAGAGAAAAGAAACACACTGTAGCACTTCGCTAAGTTAAATGAATGTAATGGGAGAAGAGTCTCTATGATATGGGCTACATGATCAAGAGACTTCACCTATTACTAGATGATATCTAGAGCCTAGATAATTTTGCTTGATATAACTTTAGGCAGAGAAACAGAATTGCAAACTTTTCAACTACCCAAGTAATCTTCAAGGGATATGAATAAAATGATTTAGCTAGATATCAAGAGAGGCTGAGAATGGGGGTGAACTAAGTACTACCCAATTAAAAAGCAGAATGATCACTCAAGAATTAGCCAGGGCTTACTTCTCTGTGGTAAAACGGCTGGGCATCTATGCTATTCTTGAAAGATGGGGAAACCTCACCTTTAATTTAGCCATCTATTTTAACCAATGTTCTAAAAAGCGCCTATTACACAATATATGAGGCAACGCTAGCTTTTCTACTAAACAGAAGTTGAAGCCAGGTTTTTGGCTTTTAGAAATTTAAAAATCAATCACCCAATGAACATTTTTGGAGGCCTACTATGTTTCAGATGTTGTCCCAGATGGGAGATGAGTCAATGCAAGAAAGTACAGCATTTTAAAAGTTAAAGTGAAAAAGTACAAACTCTTACTGGAGGCTGTGAAAAGAAGTAGCCATTAAGCAAATTAATGAAGCATGAGGAGGCATGAAAAGGTCTGTCTTTTGCCCCATCCCTCCTTTGGTCACTTTCCCCTTTTCTGATTTTCTCACACTTTAAACATTCAGAGTTCTGCCTTTAACAGTGCCATCAATGTGTTATCCTCCTAGGGTTATTTGCTTTTTAATTCCTTTTTCTAGCTGTGTAGTAACAATAATAAATACCATAATAATAGCAGCTTAGACTGACAGAGCTCTTACTATGTGCCAGGAACTGTAGTAAGGGGTAATCTCATGTGGTCTCCATCATCACATGGGACAGATGCTATTATTATCTTCCTCTTATAGATGAGGAATCAAAGGCTATGAGAGGTTCAGTACCTTGTTCCCTTGAGTCTGAAGGTGCTGGAGCCAGGATTCAAAGTCAGGCCGGTGTCTTCAGAGCCTAAGCTCTTACCCCCACGCTGTTCCTTGCTAAAGGAAGATGGCACATGGATGATGGGTATCATGTTTGCCACTACTGTAGGGTGTGGGGTTTTGGAAGAAAAGGACAGGTGTTCCTAGAGCTTCTGAAGTCCTGAAGGCAGCTGCCTACTCAAACAATGCATAAGGCCCACTTAGTGCTTAAGTCAAAGTTACCTGGAGAAATAAGCCCAGGTTTTTCTCTTTTTTGGCCATTCGTAGGGTAAATCCAGTTCTTCTTTTGTAACTTCAGGAAAGCCATAAATAAAATTTGGGGCTGTCCTCCCCTTTTTTCCCCTTTGTAGTTGCTTGGTTTGCACAAAGGAAAAAATAAAAAGAAAGAAAAAGAAAGTTCCAGGAATACTTAGAGGTTACACTTTAGCAGGTGAAAGTCATCATTTGCACCTGTCCTAGATTTACTGCAAAAAGGACCTCGGCTAAGCTAAGTCCTGTTGACTAAGGACTCTCTGGAAGGTTGGCAAAGCATCAACTTTTTAACTCTGATATTACTGACTTACTGTAGTAGGACAAAAATGACTGTTTTTATGCTTCCTTTTTAAATATTGGACTTATGCAAAAGGATGTGACAACAGGGCCTCATTAGAGCTTCAAGTAACCATGAAAACAACACATTTAAAAGTGATAGCTGCATCACTGAAGAACAATATTTCCCTAAAGTTACTTCAAAAAAAGGTTTTGCCTTTTATATTTAAATACTCTGGCCATATGCACTTTTATTACTATAAATGCTTTCTCCCCCAAATCCTTGAAAAATTAAATAGAAACAAAACAGATACAACTGTCAAAAGGCAAATTTCTTATCTCAAAAATCAAGAAATACAATCTCGCATTGTTGGCAAAATTTTAGCTCAATTATACTACAACTTAGTACTATTTTGGATTTCAAATCAGAAGGCTCAATAAAAATAAGCCATGTGGACTGTTACACTGGGATTGCTGGCTACAGTGAGACCTACAGTTTTGCACCTGGAGTGTGTAAACGCCGACACTTGCTCTGCTGACACTGCATTCTCTTACCGGAAGCATCCTGACAGGGGTCCACCTGAGCATCATCATTGCACTGAAAGGGAGACAAATGGCATGTAGCTGTTTCACAGACTGCTGATTAAACTAAAAGTCAAATGTCTAGAAAGGGGCTTCCCCCAAGAATCCCCAGCACTTTGCTGAAACCATCTCATTGCCTTGCAAACAACATCAACTGTGACCCTCTTCCTTTGGGATACTATTACCCACCAAAAAGGTAATCAGTCATTCAGAACTGGTATAGAGAACAGAACACACACTTCAGAAAATCACAGACAACTCACATGGTATGTAAGTCCCAGACCCAATAAAGCTATTGTTATATTATTACATTATTATCAAAATGTCGTAGGCTTCTAAGTATTTTGAGGCTGATTAACAATTGGAAGTATCTGCTGCAAAAATTAATGGGACTCCAGGATTTCCTTTCCAACTCTTACAGAACCCCATCTAGCAGGGGTCAGTATTCCCTGTAGAAAATACAAGCGGAGTCATCCTAGAGCCGAGTAAGCCAGAGTAGAGCACAGGGCCTTTTCTGAATTTTGAAAGGTGTGGGAAGTACCATATCAGGAAGACACACTGGAGTTACATTTGGCAGTTATGAATATTTTAAAAATTGTTGCTGGTGAAATAATTTCATCCCCTTTTCTGTCCTGGGAGCAAGGGATAAACGAAACAATAGTGTTTCATTTTGTTTCTGGTGTCTGCTTTGTTTTAAATGCATCTAAAAACTTGGTATCTTTCACTTAAATTCCACATTGTCAGATTCTCTTTGAAAAGCTCTGGGATTCATCAAACAAGAGTTGTATTTAATTGACAGTGAGGATGAACAGAGTAAGGAAAAAACAACCCGAGTTCTATTTTGAAAGGAAAACTAAGGTCTGCATTTTCTAGTAGTTTTTCTGGAGAAATTCCATCTTGGTTTTATTTATTTATTTATTTATTTATTTATTTATTTATTTATTTATTTATTTATTATGAATAAAAAGGAACGGATACAGAATGCCAACAGATTTGTGTTTCTGCCATAAAATAATGTCCTCTTTCAGGATCACTTTTATAGTGAAGATGCAACCTTTTAAGAGGTTGTTTCGCATCAACTTTAAATATACAGTTTTGTCCTTGGGAATTTTTGTTCCTTCCCAATGCATTACACTTTTTCAAATGCATGGTTTCCCATCTGCTCACATCCTTACTATATTTTCTTGAAAATTTATTCATTTAACAAAAGTTTATTTACTTGTCATGCTCTGTTTAGGAACTGGGGATACACTGGAGAACAAACCTTCAAAAATCCAACATTTTAGTTGGGGAGATGTAACTGTATATCTAAACTAATAAATAAGATATTTGGAGAGCGTGATAAATGCTGTGAAAATAATATAACAGGAGAATGGGAGAATTAAAAAAACAATATTTTAAACCTAATAATTCCTAAAACATTTTGGTGTGATTCAGATACTTTGAGTTATTTCTATTGTTTTTAAAAACAAGTCCATATTTTGTCCAAGATCTAATAGTTGCTTGCAATGGTATTAAAAGAAAATAATGCTTTTCATCTTTAATAATTTTAGACTCTTAAATAAGGGTAAGAAAAGCAAATGCATGGGTAGTTTACCATCTTCCTCTTTAGTGGAAAATCAGTAACACTTTCTGGCAGATGTTTTTTTAAAGTGTTCTGAATAGAAGGAACAATTTTAAAGTTCTTTTTCAGACAGTAGATGTTTTGTTAAGGGGAGATGCCATAAGGTTACATCTGTGTACCCTACTTAAAGTCTAACTCTGACAGAAGATCCTTGTATGTAATAAATATGGTTAGTACAAATGGAAAATGTTCCAATTCCCTGGCTGGCTCCCCCTGCCTGTGATTTTCCACGCTGCCAGGGATCAAGAGTGATGCAGCAAAACTGTAGTTATGCCACTGGGTAATTTAAAGCCACGTCAAAGAGCATTACAAAAAGCTGTTAACAAATGGGACTTTCAGCTTCTGCCAGCAATGTATATGGAATGTAACTAAAAGTTCATCACTCATACTTGGTGGTCACTGACACAAAGGCATCCAGGAATGTTTTTGGTGTTAAAACATGGAACTTTAGGTGGGTAAACTAAAGTTCCAAATGGACCCATATTCAGGTTACAAAAATGCATACTGAAAGATCTAACTGGTTAATCTGATGTATTAAAGGAACTCCCAGCCCATTCTCATCCCCAACTGCAACTGCTGCTTTCAATGTAGGGAAAAAGCATTAAGGCAATGAGCTGAATTATGTCTCTTACGGAGACCTAGTGCTTTTCTTTGTGGTTTCTTTTCTTGAACATGCAAATGTTTAGGTATGATTGGAACCATTAGGAGAGAGACGTGTTTTTCCATCAGGATGCAAAGGAAGTTTTTGATAGGGTTTTCGTTTTCCCTTCAAGACGTGATGGTCCTATAACTAAATTTTTGACCATTGCATACAGATTTGGAAGCTGATAGGGTACCAAAAAGTTCTTATGAAATCAGTAATGCCCTTTGAGGGAATATGAGAAAAAATAAAAAATTTTCAAGGAAAAATTTAAAACTACCTGGAATATTTTAGGGAATTATTAACAATTTAGCTCTATTGTGAATGTTAATAGCCCAGAAGAAGAACAAACTGATGATAAATACTATTAATCCTTTTTGTCTATAGAGAAGTTGTTGCCCTCAAGAAATTTATATTTTACATTTCTCAGTGAGGTATGTTTATTCATGTCTCAAAAAACAAACAAATGAACAGAAAAACCAGCCCAAGCCATACATAATTAGCTGTGACCCATTTCACTGAAAGATGAATACCAACAAAGCTGGGTAGAGGACACTATTCAGAATGATGAAAACAAGAACTATTTTCACCAAGAGAATCTAAAATAAATGGGCCAGGTGTTTCATATGTTATTTAGTAATGTTCTCAGTGTGAAAAGAGAATTACATCATTTCAGGAATATGGATTGTACAAAATACCAAATACAATAGAGATTAATTTGAGGATAGGACATGAGAAGTGATTCCATCACATATTTGAAAAAGAGATCCATTCTGAATTTTGGAACAACAAGCCAAGATCTGAGATGGAAGACAGACTGTAGTTCCTGACCTTATTTATTTATTTATTTATTTATTTATTTATATTGGGGATTGAACCCCAGACCCAAGCTGGTGCTCAACCACTGAGCCACACTGGCTCCCCTGAGTTTTTTTTTTCATTTGTTTTCTTGTTGTTTGTTTTTTGCTTTGTTTTCAGGAGGCACCAGGGACCGAACCCAGGACCTCCCACATGGGAAGCAGGTGCCCAGCGACTTGAGCCATATCCGCTCCGGTATTCTTTTTAAAATAGTGATTGTAAATAATCCCCAAAACTTATCCATGAGATTAAATTACTATAACTTAAAATTTAATGACAAAAATAAGTGACTAAGGAATATCTTTTTTTTGAAGTGTTCTTTATTCTTTCTGAGAAAAATAATGGTGTATAAATAGCCAAAAACTACTTGCTGATACTATCTTATAATTTTTTTTCTTTTTTACAAAAAACTATTGGTGCTAAAATCTCTAAAATCCAAAAAAGTAAATAAGGATGTGTTTGCTTGTTTTTTGGTACGTAGGCTAAAAAATGTTACAAGGGCTTTCTAAGAGACTAGGGAAGAAAATGAGCTTTCTTGGTTTAAAAATCAATACACCCCTGAACAGCAAATGCACTAACTGACATCTTTTCAAAACCATTCTGTCAAAGCTAAGTTTGAAAGGCTATTCAGTAACTAATTAGATATATCCTGATGCTAAGGAAAAACAGGTCTGTGGACACAAATCAAAAAGATTTAAGATGGAAAGGAAGCCGACCAGACAGGAACAAGTGCAAAAACAGAAACTGGGGCCCTTTTGGATTCATTCTTCATTCTGCAAACCAAAGTGGAAATGAAGCATTTTTTTCCCCAAATGAGGGAAAACACAATTCTTACCCTCAAAGAAACATGACAATCAAGGACTGGCAAGGCTCTTTCCCACAGGCTCAATGCAAGGCAACAAATCTGAAATGCTCCATTCCTAAGCATCTTGGTCTCTTACTCCTCAAAGCCATGCTCTCATTACACAGTGGTAAAATATCAGAGATCATCTACATTTTCAAACCTGTTTTTCTTATTTCAGTTGTAGCCCAGAACCTTTGTCATGTCCACCCAAATATAATCCTACCTTTGTTGTGTCCTTCCCCCAACAAATATAATCCTAACTTGAAATTCAATACAATAAAACACTGAAAATTGGGTTCTGAATAAAGTAGGAAGCTCAAGTCCCAGACCTACCAGTTTGTGAACCACTGATTTTAGTTTAACTTCCTCATTTGAAGATGAGGAAAGAGAGTTGGAGAATTTTAGTTACTTGAGACTCATCAGTTCAGACCAGAACTGAGGTCTCCTGCCAGGGTTGCCAGATCTAGCAAATAAAAATACAAGATGCCTAATTAAAAAAACAAATACTTTTTTATTATACGTATGTGCCAAATATTGCATAGGAAATATTGACATTAATTTATTGTTTATCTGAAATTCAACTTTAACTGGGTATTTGTATTTTATCTGTCTCTCCTTCCTGACTCCTAATCAAGGGTGTCACAGCAATATCAATGTTGATTTCTAGTGGTCTTCTGTCTCTGTGCATCTCATTTTGTCACACTTAACATTTTGGGCTTTAATTGGGAAAGGAGTCCCTGAGTGGTTTGTGGACAGGAGATATAAAAAATATTTGATGTCATATGTTTATCTTTCTATTGCCTTTGTGTCTGGAGTTATATGTATGTACATATTAACTGTTCTCAGTAGAAATTTTTTTTTATCAATTTTATTAAAATGTATTCATTAGCCATACATTCCATCTAAAGTGTGCAATCAATGGCATTTGGTATAACCACAGAGTTGTGCATTCATCACTTCAATCAATATTAGAGCATTTTCATTACTAAAAAAAAAGAAAAAGAGAGAGAGAAGGAAAAAAACAACAAAAAAACAAACAAAAACCCTACCCTTTAGTAGTGACCTGTCAATCTCACAATTCTTCTCCCGCCATACATAATTGCTAATCTATTTCCATCTCTGTAATTTATTAGTATTTACATTTTGTATAGACAGAGTCTAACAATTTGTAGTACTTTTGTCTAGTTTCTTTCACTTAGCATACTTTTTTTTTTTTTTACCAGTGATGGAAGGTTATTAATATATTACTATATATTACTATCCATAGTTTGTGTAGGTTATAATTTTTTCAAAATATCACCCTGATATTAATATCTTGTACCATTAATGTACATTTGTTCTGTTTCAGAGAAAAATATTCTTATACATACACTATTAACCATACACATTTTTCACAAGAGGGTTTGCTATGCTATATAGTCCCATGTTTCATTTTTTAACTTTCCTTCTAGTGATATACATGACCTTGGGCTTTCTCTTTCAACCACTATCATACTCATATATTAGCACTGCTAATTGAAAATTTTTTTAGTTCAAATTTGTCTCTAGATTTTTATTACACAAAATATGCAATGTTGGTAAAACTAAAATAAAGAGCTTTAATAAAGTGCCTTACTCTGCTCTCTGCAATGATAACTGCCTTATTGAAAAGTCTATTAATGGTACAGCTTGGCATTTAACATTTGCCCATTTGAGTTATAATTATTTTTACATACTGCAGAGAGGCATAGTTCAAACACAAAGTTGCTTAAACTGAACTGCCTTTCAGTAGGAAAAGTGACTATTTCTAGGCAAAACTCTATTTTATCCACCAAATCTATTTCAAATACACACAAAGCCCTCTCTGCCTTTATATATTCTAAATAGGATAACACATAAGAAAAAAATGAATATAGCAAATGAAATCACAGAGTTAAAACTGTGTCCAGTTTACTTATATTTTTCTCATGCATGTGGCATCAAGATTTTTAAATCAAGCAATGGAGAAAGCCTACATGAACCACATAGAAAATTGTCATGAAACCTGCCAAATCCCTCAGTAACATTCTTTAAAAATTAAAGTATTAGGCAAAAATCATTTGTATTTGTAATCTATCCATTCTTTAAGAAGATTTCCAGAAATGATTCTGATTTATTCTGTTTGTAATCTGAAATTCAGCCTATCAGGATGCTTGCAACTTCAGTCTTCACAACACTCAATAAAAAAAATTTTCATCACCCTTCTGCCTCCTCCTAACCTCTGATAATTTCACTAGACTAGGACAAATACCTGTATCTAACAACATAAAAAGCTGATATGTCACCATTTTATTTAAAAGATTTAGTATAATTAGTCAGGAATCACCAAAGTGCTGCCACACAACAGAACAGTATCACAGCATCAACTGTTGGCAGTTATCAAACCACTATAGTTCGATTGGCCTTCCCGAAGCTGGGGTTAAAAGCTGGCCTCTGGAAATCAATCATGCTCTTGGCAGAGAATATTTCAGTGATATGAAAGCTGAAATGGAGGCTATAATCTTTTGTGATTACCCTAGAGGCCAAAGCAAGCACAAATAGGAAAGTCTATGAATTGCTGATAATTTCCTGTGATGACTGACTCCAAGGAAATTCTGATATTACTCTTGTGCTATAATAAAATGACGGTTCCCCAGATGTACAGCTTCAAAGAAGTCCACATCTGGGTGTCACATTTCCTCTTCAGAAGCTACTCACCCATTAAAGAGGCCAGGCCTGTGAGACAACAGCTATCACTCTGAAGACAATGGAGGGTCTGATTACTCAAGGAATGATGAGCTGTGTGCTGCTGGCTGCTTTTCTAGAAAGTTCTTTTATGAAGGAACTTACTTAAAATGTATCTGTTAAAACCTTCTCCCCTCCCCCTGTCCCCAGAAGTCTAAAGACACATATATACCTCTGCTATTCCTAATAGCTATGGAGTTATGAATATCTTAGCTTGCGTAATTTTTAAAGTTTCATTTAGGCTAATATTCGTGCTCTGAGAATAAACAGTTTCCATGAATACGTGCACACCCTTAAAATATATGAAACCCTTTAGGACAGAATATAAAACTATTAATCCATTTTGAGTAAGCAGCAAATTTACGTATGGCTAGATGCCACTGTTCAGAGAACAGGTTAAGTGGGTCTTACTCATATGATTGGCAATTTAAATTCAGAAATAAATGGTGGGGGCAGGGAAATGGGAGATGTGTCACAGTGAAAAGTCCAAGGAATTTTTGTAATAAATTTCCATTATCAAGACACGAAGGATAATTTAAGATACTATCAAAACTGCGTTTAAAATTTTTTTTTTAATTTCCTTTTAACTAGTGATTAATGAATAAAGTGGAAATAAAGGTAAACAGTATTTAAATATATAATAGAAAATCATTACCTTATGTCTTAGGATATGTTTTTAATTGTTGGAGAGTTTCTATGCACCTCTAAGTATTTGTAAATCATAAACCTATGCAAAAGATAAGATATATTTTCTATCACACCACTCAGTTCTCCACTTGGGTCTAGAAACTGTGTTCACAATATGAGTAAAGTAAGAGAATGAAAAGACAAATTTATCTTATAAATAGAATGTACTGCAATGGAGTTTTTCAGCCTGACATTAGGAGGCTCAAGGATTTATTGGGTTTGTAAAAAATATGTCCCACATGAAAAACCTGTGAGATGTACACACAGTTAAATTCAGGATAAGGTATGGTAGAGACCAGCTCTACTTGTTTGACATTTAGACTTTTTTGTTTTTCCTTTTGAATGGCAGAGCTGCCTACTGGAAGAAATGAGAAAAATGGATTAAATTCTTAAATCATCTGATCTACTAAAGGCACAATGACACATATAGGCTATTTCATACATGCTTATGTAAAAAGAATTAATTGTAGAGTGTGTTTAAAATAGGCTAACGTCCTATGATACTATAACTCCATGAAAACAAGGTATCATTCATATAGTTTATGTTTTTTTCCATCCTATTTCAAGAATCAGAACATAAAAAAGAAGGTAAGAAACCTAAATTGAAAGCTAAATCTGTGAAAAAAATGTTATTTTCCAAGATTCCTACTGAGTCCTGCAAAGATGTTGAAACTTTATGGGTTGCTAAACAGCACTCCAATTCATCTTTAGCAACCTCAATGGCAGCTATAAAAAGTAAAAGGACCGGAATATTCCAAAGCATGTTTTTTGTTTGTTTTTGTTTTTCCTAGAAGAGGCTTTATATTTAATTCTGAACACCAGAATCTTGAGGGAGGGGGAAAAAAGGTCTGTGCTGTTGGATGGGTTCCCAAGCTTTTGATAGAAGTTTCTCAGGAAACACCTCAATCAATTAATGTTTATGGAGCAACCAATATAGAAATACCTTTTCTGGGCTGAAGGGAATGTTTTGTACAATAATATTTTGTTACTTTTTATATTTATTAAGCTCTGCTACTTTATCACAGGCTTGGCCACTGAGAGAATCTAAGAACAAGGTTTTTGCTTTCTTCTTTTAATTAACTGGATATTTAAGAATATTAAGAATAAGATCAAATTTTTAAAAAGAGGGCCCAACACAGACACTTTTTCCAAGTTGACTCTACTCTTAAAAAATGCTGACCTGATTCAGCGCCAAGAGTAAAGACCTGTCTTGCCAGAAAGTCTAATGTACCCTCCAAGTACACATAATCCTTGAAACTCTAGCACTAAAGAAGAGGCCCCAGCACCATGTAGGGTTGAGATTGGGATAATGAAAGGGACACGCAAGAGGACATAGCATGGTGTGACTATGGATGCTTTCTTTCACAGGGCCCTGAGACCTTGTGTTCCTTTACCCCACAATGGTCTGCCAACGTCTTAATCTGACATTTCTTAGCAACTTTTATCAAGTGACTTGATTACTCACTATAAGCAGAATCCTCTATTATGCTATGGTGAATTATAGAAGAGGAGGAAGTAATTCAGACAGTGAGCAACTTCTCTCTAATTATTATAACCCTCCTTAGCACAATGATTGGTACATCTAGACATTCAGTAAGTGGCTGTGGAATGAATGCCTTTTCCTAGATGCCCTGAGCCAATAATTTAATTAGGAAGAGAGAACAAATTCAACCACACATTATACATATGTACCTACATACATACATATGGTATGCTTTAGTTTGCTAAAGCTGCTCAAATCAGATGCCATAAAATGGATTGGCTTTAAGCAGTGGGAGTTTATTAGCTTACAAGCTTACAGTTTCGAGGTGAGAAAAATGTTCAAATCAAGGTGTAATCAGGTGATGCTTGCTCCCTAATGCCTTCTCCCTGAAGACCGACTACCAGGGACCCTGGACTCCTGTAACATAGCAAGGCACATGGCAGCGTATGCTGGTCTCTCTCTTCTCTTCTGGGTTTCCTTGCTTTCAGCTTCCTGCTTCCATGGCTGTCTCTCTCTTCGTCTGAATTTCATTCTCATATCAAGGACTCCAGTAAGAGGATTAAGACCCACCCTGAATGAAGCGGGTCACATTTTAAGATTGTCCTCACCAAAAGATCCTACTTAAAATGGATCCACACACACAGAAATGGATTAACTTTAAGACCATATTTTTCTGGGATACATACAGCTTCAAACCGTCACACCATAGAAATAGTATCTACATATTCTAATGGGGTTTTAAGTGATAATAAAGGGAAATTTGAACAGAAAGTCTCTAGTAGATAAATTTTGACGCTTTTGAATAAGGTGAGAACATGAGTTGAATTTCAAAAGCATGTATTTGTGGTTTGAAGGGGGGTGGGGGGGAGACAGTAGTGCCAGTGGTTACTAAGTAGGTTTTACCTCCCAGTGGTCACACTTAAATAATTCTTCTTTCTGTCATATTTAATAAAAATGTAAAATTTTCTAGGCAAAAATCTACTCAAATATTTGTACAAAAATCCTCATTGGTACAAAGATTTCCTAGAACCATTTTTTCCCCCCAAAAATCTAGGGAGTGTTGCCATTGTCTTTCCTAAGCCCAACAAGAGGTCATTGTGCTTCCCCTCCTCAAATGAATTTGAATAACCACGGACATTTCATCTTGGCATATTCCAATACTACACACTTCTTTAGAACACATGAAAATTGACCCCTCAATATGTTTTAAAGCCTATCACAAAAAAATAAAAATTCAACAATATTGTGATTTTATTTGACTGGGATAAATGTGTCATTTCAAGTAGAAACAGACATACCGCTATCTAAGAAATATGGAACATAAAACTTTTAACAACAGCAAAGCACTATTAGAGTAAAAAGGAAGACTCAAGGGGAAAAAATTCACATTCAGGTTGTACTATCATAGGTAAAGTACTCTAAAAATGTATATTACTTAAAAAAAAAGTTCAAAATATATACTCAAATATTTAAATACAGACTCCATTAGATAGTCAGAGGCATTAAAGACAAGTGTAAGATATTAAATGTTCTAATTTATTCAAGTTTCCTTGTAATACCTGAGAAACATGGTGTGAATTAATAGCAAAGTAAATTTGATTTTAATTCCTAATTTCTCTCTTTTGGATCTCCTTGATAAATTATTATTTCTACTATAAGAAAGAAAATATTTAAATATTCGTTGATATTGTCAAACTGTAAGTGACTCAGAATCTTAAAGGGTCTAAAATGATAAAATAAATGGTAAATGTATAGATCATTTCACAGCTTGTCATGGATGATTCAAAGAATCATACAGTGATTTGGAGCCTTACACTTCAGATATAATCTCTATTCTGTCCCAAATATTTGTTCATGTGTCAGGAAAAAAATAATTTCAAGGTAGGTTGTAAAAATCAGATTATTTTTCGCAAAAATAAGATTGTTGAGCCTCTTGCAATAAAGCAGCCTTGACCTCCACCGTGCTTGTGCCTTTCTGGAGCAGTTGCAAAACATGGCAGGACTCACAAAGACATTTCAAATAAATAGGCATGTGAAACACCTGTCAATCGAAGGAGAAACTGACAGGCAACTGTGGTCTTGAGGCTGCTCCTGATTATAGCTATAGCTCTGGAGAGTCACACAAATTCTTCTGGGCATATATGCAACATTTGGCTATTAAAATGGAACTTTACTTTTCATCATATACATCATATTGGTTGGATATATCTGTGGGTATGTCTTCTAAATGGATTTATTTTATCATATTAAATTGATACTATCAATCTTAGTAAGTATGCAATTTTTTTTTTCAATTCTGAAGAAGTCTCATCTTAAGGAGAATAAAACAACTATTATCCTGGTTGTTTGTGAACAAAGATAAAAACTGCATCCACAGTAAATGAGACGGATTCTTATGAGAGACACAATTGTATGTATTTTGACAGCTCCCAAAACATGATACACAATAGTTAAAAGATGACCATGGAACATTTGGGAAATTTAAAGTAGAGTGCATTAAAAAAATAATGAAAATAGCACTCCTGGGATACAAAAAATTAATTCTTTCTGACCTTTCTTCACCACTACATTTAAAGTTCAGTAGTTATTTTCACTTTGCCTAACTTTCTTGGT
>JAQZBX010055102.1:0-18499 GCA_029593785.1 Cabassous unicinctus | reverse complement strand
CTTTGATCCATTTTGAGTTGATTCTTGTATAGGGAGTGAGCTAGAGGTCCTCCTTCATTCTTTTGGTTATGGATAGCCAGTTCTCCCAGCAACATTTCTTGAAGAGACTGTTTTGTCCTGTTAGCATGGATTTGGTAGGTTTGTCAAAAACCAGTTGGCCGTAAAGGTGAGGATTTATTTCTGGACTCTCAACTCTATTCCACTGATTGATGTGTCTATCTTTATGCTAATACCATGCTGTTTTGACCACTGTAGCTTTGTAATGTTTCAAGGTCAGGCAGTGAAATTTCTCCCATGTCGCTCTTCTCTTTTAGAATGCTTTTGGCTATTCAGGTGCACTTTCCCTCACAGATGAATTTGGTAATTGCCTTTTCTAATTCTGTAAAGTAAGCTGCTGGAATTTTGATTGGTATTGCATGGAATCTATAAATCACTTAGGGTAGGATTGACATCTCCATGATATTTAGTCTTCCAATCCATGAACATGGAATGTCTTTCCATTTGTTTAGGTCTTCATGGATTTCCTTTAGCACTATTTTGTAGTTTTCTGCATATAGGTCCTGCACTTCTTTGGTTAAATTGATTCCTAGGTATTTGAGTCTATTGGTTGCTATTGTAAATTAATTTTTCCTCCTGATTTCCTCCTCATACTAGGGTACAGAAACATTACTGATTTTTGCATGTTAATTTTGTATCCTGCCAATTTGCTGAACTCTTATTATCTCAAGTAGCTTTTTCATAGACATTTCAGATTTTTCTCAATATAGGATCATATCATCCACAAATAGTGAGAGTTTTACTTCTTCTTTTCCTATTTGGATGCCTTTTTTTTTTCTAATTGCTTTAGCTAGAACTTCTAGTACAATGTTGAATAACAATGGTGACAGTGGGCATCCTTGTCTTGTTCCTGATCTTAGAGGAAAATCTTTCAACCTTTCTCCATTGAGTACAATATTGGTTGTGGGTTTTTTCATATATGCCTTTTATCATATTGAGGAATTTTCCTTCTACTCTATCTTTTGAAATGTTTTTATCAAGAAATGATGCTGGATTTTGTCAAATGCCTTTTCTACATCGATTGAGATGATCATGTGGGTTTTTTCCTTCAATCTGTTAGTGTGGTGTATTATGTTAATTGTGTGGTTTTGAAAATTCCTGTGTGACTTTTTAGGGCCTTGGGGAGGGAGGCTATAAAGGCCAGAAAAAGCCTCTCTTATTTATTTTTAATTTTCTCACATGCACTTCCTAAGTCTGCCAGTAGATGGTGTTCTTTGGCAGCCTTCTCAGTTCAATGCCTGCTTGGAATGTTTTTCCAGCAACACTGACCAGGTCAATGTGATAGAAGTTCCTGCCTGGAGGCTAAGAGCCTCCAAATTTTCTCAGAGGCAGTTCTCCAACCTTTGCTGGCAGCCCCCTCCCTTTTCCCAGGAAGGAAATAATTCCACTCCCCTCTGTGTCCTTAACAACCAGTCCAAGTCAGTGGAGAGGGAGATTGAGAGGATTGAATCTCTTTAGTCCCTTGCAGGCTCCCAAGGCAAACAATGGTGTGGCCCCACCCAGCCTGGACGGGCTTAAATTTGTGGGTCAAAAGCTGAGTCAGCCTTAGTTTGTGTGTCTCTCTCTCCCCTTTCCTGGGGAGGTGGGTCCCTGGGGCTCCCTTTGTCTGTAGCTGCTGGGCCTGAAGACTGAGAATTCAAAACTGTCTTTAGGGTGTGGTGGTATGCTGGCATTTGCAGCTGCAGCTTTTAACTCACAATTTTGCTGTCACGATTCTTTTCCTTTGCCCCTCTCTGGCCCATGTCCAGCCTTCCCCTGGTGTCCTATCCCTAGAAGATTTTTTTCCAGGCCTTTTCTGCCTGTCCTCTAGCTATTTTTCTGGGAGAGAAAAGAGTCCCATGTCTTTCTAGTCTGCCATCTTCCCGGAAGTTCTCAATGATCTTTTAATGTGATTTTTTCCACAGTTTTTTAATTTTAATGATTATAATAAGCATATCTAGAAATGTTGTCTAGTTCTTTTTTAATTCACTGTGACCTTGTTCTTATTCATTTTTTCCAATTCCATTTTCATTTCTTTAATTATTTCAAGTAAACTTCTTAGTAGTCTGTGTCCTATTGTTCTATTATACGAATATCTTGAATCTCTCACAGCTTGTTTTCTGTTTTCTTTCAGACAGCTTGTTTCTGTTTCTCTCACACAGCTTGTTTTCCTTGTTTTCTGTTTCTAGTTTCTTTATTCTGCTTTAAATTTCTGAAGTTATATTTACTGTGGCTTTTTCTATGGGAATTTTGTGGGTCTGAATTGAGGGTATATGCCTCCGGGGAGGTAATTCACTTTTATTGTATAGGAAAGGATGGGGTTGTCTGAGTATTTCAATTGGATACTAAAGATTGCAGCACCTTTGTGGGATACCATATTCTGGGGTCTTTGCCTTTTACAATTATAGAACACTTTTTAGTCCATTTATAAAGATTCTGAGGAGCTAAATCATGAAAACTAAATTGATAAGAAAATTCTTGATAAACCAGTGATGATTTGTTCCTTTACATTTAGAAAAATCCCTTTCGAGTGCCTTGAAGTATTCATCTTCATTCAGGGTTCAGTGCTGAAACATAAAGCATTTTAGGTATTTTAAACAGAAAAGGATTTTTAATAGCAATTTTGTTGAAAGAATTCATATAATATATATCCACCCATTTAAAGTGTACAATTTTGGGAAGTGGATGTGACTCAAGTGGTTAGGCTCCCATTTACCATATGGGAGGCCCTGGGTTTGATTCCTGGGGCATCCTGGTGAAGGCAAGCTGGCCCGCGCCGTGCGGTGAGCTGACGGCCTGCGCGGCGTGGTGAGCTGACACAGCAAAAGGAGACAAGCAGACACAGAAAAAAACACAGCAAATGGACAAGCACAAGGGGAGGATAAATAAATAAAAACAAAATAAAAATTAAAAAAAAATTTTTTTTTAAATCAACTGGAAAAATAAATAAAGTGTACAATTCTGTGATTTTTAGCATTCTCACAGAGTTGTGCAACTATCACCACTATCTAATTTCAGAATATTTTCCTCATCACAGAAAGAAACCCCATATCCATTAGCAGTTACTCTCTATTTTTCCTCTCCTGCAGCCCCTGGCAACCACTAATTTAACTTTCTGTTTCTGTGGATTTGTCCTCTGAACATCTCATATAAATGGAATAAAAAAATATGTGGCCTGGGAAGCGGGTGTGGCTCAGTGGATAGAGCCCCCGTTTACCATATGGTAGGCCCGGGTTCGCGTCCCGAGGCCTCCTTGTGAGGGCACGCCGGCCTGAGCGGTGCGGTGGGCTGATGCAGCAACCTCACGGCAGGAAGTGAGTGTGGCGCAATGGATAGAGCACCCGTTTACCATATGAGAGGCCCCGGGTTCGCTTCCCGGCGCCTCCTTGTGAGGGCAGGCCGGCTGGCGCGGCGCCGTGAGCTGATGCGGCAAGACCTCACAGCAAGGGGGAGATAAGCAGACACAGAGACGACAAGCAGCGAATGGACACAGCAGCACAAGCAGCAAGGGGGGGATAAATAAAATAAAATAAATAAATCTTTAAAAAAAAAAAAATGTGGCCTTTTGAAACTTGTCACTTTTACTTAGCATAATATTTTCAAATCTTAAACATGTTGTGGCATATATCAAATACTTGATTCCTTTATATGGCTGAATAATATTCCAATGTGTTTGGATATTCCAATGTGTATGAATATAAGACATTTTGTTTATCCATTTGGCAATTGTTGGACACTTGGGTTGTTTTTACTTTTTGGCAATTGTGAATATTGCTGCTGTGAACATCCACGCATATGTTTCTATGTGGACATATGTTTTTCAATTCTGGGGCATATACCTAGGATTGGAATTGCTGGAACACATGGTTACTTTATGTTTGACATTTTGAGAAACTTCCAGATTGTTTTCCATGGTGACTACACCATTTTATAATCCCACCAGCAATTTCTGAAGGTTTTAATTTATCTATATCCTCACCAACATTTGTTATTGTCTTTTAAAAATTTTAACCATCTTAGTGGCCATGAAGTGATGGATCATTGCAGTTTTTCTTTTATTCCCCCTTCCCCTCATTTTTTGTGCTTGCTGTCTGCTCTCTGTGTCTGTTTGTTGTGTGCTCGTCTTCTTTTAAGAGGCACCAGGAACCGAATCCCAGACCTCCCATGTGGGAGAGAGGTGCCCAATTGCTTGAACCACCTCCACTCCCTGCTTGTCGTGTCTCTCATTGTGTTTCCTCATTGCATCATCTCACCATGACAGCCCATTACGTCAGCTCGCTGTCTTGCTCATCCTCCCCAGGAAGCACTGGGAATCAAACCTAGGACTTCCCATGTGATAGGCAGACCCTCAACTGCTTGAACCACATCCTCTTCCCATGTCATTGCAGTTTTGATTTGCATTTTCTTAACGAGAAAGGGATTTCATACCCAAAACAAATGGGTTAGTTAAAAAATTTTTTGAGTGCTGAAGGAGCAGATTCTAGGCTCTTTCTTGGAATGACTTCTGTAACATTTTCAGAACTGACAGAGAGGTATTTCTTTTTTGGTAGGAGCTATGCCTGAAATGCCTGAAGCAAGATATTGTCTCCTCAACTGCCTCAGAATATTGAGGAAGGTAGACAATGGCCACTGGGAGACCACTGCAGAAAAACTTCATTCACTTCAGCCTCTAAATCTTGCAGAAGTATATCTCATTTGATTTAATCCTAATTTGCATAAAGAACCATAAGTGAAAAGGAGTCTCTGAGAGGTAGTTTTTAGCTTTCCAACCTCTCCAACCAAAAGGAGAATAGAGTGAAGGTCAAGTGGAAAATTTCCAACATGTTCATTGCATGCTCTTTTTAGTGGGAGGACTTGTTTGTAAAAACAAGATTAGATCAGATGGTTGTTTGTTGGGTACAATCAGAATAAAGCTGTTGATTACTCTTATGGGTCAACATTGGTCCACCAGATGGACTGAAATATTTATGCTGCCAAGTTAGGGCAACCTTTCCTCTTAAAAGGTCTGCAGACTCAAGGATGACTTTGGCTTCTTCTCCTCTAGATTTCACAACTACTGCTCTTTCATTGCTTTTTCCATTGCAATGACTCTACTGTCTGGACTGGCAACTTGCCTGTGAATGTCTCCATGAAATTATCCTGCAATTAAGTCTTAAATGTTGGGGAGCATTTAATTTTTCAAGCCTACTAACTACTCCTTACATTTTATATGCCACTAGATTGTTCTTTTATATTTTCACGGTAAACTAAGTTTTAAATTTTTAAAAATCTGTTATAACTTTCAGGACAAGTGACAAACTTGTTAGAAAGATATTGTCTATCTAAATAGTCTTATTCATTTATAGTATAGCTCTAACACTTGTGAAAATTACTTTTAAATTAACTAAATGGAGTTGAATTAAAATCAGAGATGGGAGTCACTGATGCCCTAATTGCTTACCTGGACATTTTTTCTTAATTCTGATCTTTCCCCAACTGGACCTACATTTCTGTTTTTATCCTCCTATGATTTGAATTTATCTGACAGACAATTACAATTAATGGAAATTTCTTTTTTGTATATGTTTTCTGAAACCTCAAGAATTTTGAGTATAAAGTGAGATATTTCTTTTAAAAATATTTAGAAAAAAAGACAATACAGGAATAGTAGGTAGAGGATGTCTGAGCTGGAATAGAGGATCTGGAGATGTGAAGTAAATGTTTAGAACTGCTCTCCTGTAGCTGTTACTCCAGAAGATGTTGGAAGGTCACAGTGCCCCTGCCACTTCACCTTTGGGGACCAGGAAGACAAATCATGAGTTCACGAGGGTCAGTCAAGACACTGAAAGTACACAAAGAGCATGGGACACAAGGAAATGATACATTTTTTACTAGATATATTAACTTCAACAAAATAAAACATATTTAACAAATTTTGGAAGAAAGGGATCCTGGAATTTTCCAATAAATAAGAGTTAGTAAAAGAACATTAATTGTATATTACCATTTATTAATCAATTAAAATGTATAAAACTACCAGTGATAAGTCTTTATTTAATAAAAGGAATAAATGCTTTGCCTCCACGCAGGTATTATGAACAACAATTAATAAAGTAACTCTATTCTTCCATCCTGTCATCCATAGATAAAGAGAAGAGTGTGACATTGGACCCAGGCACTGCCCAGGATCATGCCTGGATGGAACCAGGATGGAAGTTTCCTGGAAACTAAAGTACATGGCTACTAATAATTGTTTCTAGGGTCATTAGACATTGTGTGTTCAGAAATGTTTGAGAATATAAAAAGCATTAATTGATTCTAAAACAGAAAAAGTAACTGCAAAAGAGAAACTAATGTATGATTAGTTACATACTTACAAACTGTATCAGAATGCCAATTTTATCAATTTAATATTCATAAAAATTTCATTGCATTTAAATAAGATTCAGAAGTTAGATTTTATCACTTGGCAAGAATTCCCAAGTGATGATGGCTGATAAATCAGAGCCAATCTCGCTATAGTACTGATTGTAGTCAGATCATTTAAAAGGCAAAATTATTACTATCTTCTCAAAATTTAAAGAGAAAATAGTTTATTATGTTTAATCATGGATGCATTTTAATATGTTTGCTAAGTTGAGGGGATTGAGTTTTCAGAGAAAGAATGTCTGGGAACTCTTAAAATGGCCATGTTGGTTCAATACTATTTAGCAGTTTTACTATAAAGCATAATTATATGTGTAAAAGAATATAAAAGAAAGCTTAACTACAGAATATTTTTTCATAGTATGAAAGTAACATTTGTATACTGTAGAATATTTAGATATAAATACTTATAATCTAATACAAAGAAATCTACTGCAAATATTTTTATGTAAATCTTTTTATTTTTGTTTTATACCCTTAAAAATATTTCAAAGTATTAGCTCATTATTTCTAATTATAATATTTGAATATCAGTTTTAGCTTCATTTTGATGTTATAGCTTAATTTTAGTGAATATTAATATGAATGAATAAAGGAATATTAAAGCTAGAATTAGAACCTATTGTTCTAGACATTGAATTCTGGAGATAGTTTTAGATTTTATTCTCAGATATGATTACTGATGCCACTGACAGCTTAAATTTCTTATTTGCATTCTAAACTAAACCACATTTTTAAAAACAAATATATAGAGAAATATTTTAGAATAGTCGAATATCCCTTCACTTGTCAATGCATCAGTAGTTAACAGTATTTTTTTATCATAAAAATTGGAAGCTATTTCTCATATCTTTTTAAATGAAAAAATATACTTTCCATGGTTGTCTCTCTTCATACACTCCCTTCTTTTTATTCAAATTGTCTTCTGAAGTTTTTCCCACCAAACAAGTTGTTTAAAATTGGAGAATTATTTTTTTTTTAGTAGATGTATGTAAACTCTACTTCAGCAAAGATAACTGCTCAGAATTCCAGCTCAGAGTCACCAAACTCCATAATGGCAACACAACTAAAAACCCTGCTAATAAAATACCGTTTAAACCTTGAACTATTATTATATAATGACAAGGTTGAAAGGATCTTAAAATGTACATTTAAGAAGAATAAATTTCATTTCCTCATATCATAGGACTTTTACATTATTGGTTTTTTTTAATGCACAGCCATTGTAAGTACCACCTTTCAGAGATGAAAACAGCACCGCTCGTTCAACTTCATTCTTTTAGTTATTTCCCTAATAGGAATGATAAAAGATATAAATGCTAGAAAGCTAACACAATCTTGGGCTTCACTGATGTACATCTATCCACTAATATGCACACCTTAAGAGGCCCTTTATGCCAGTAGCCTGTATCTGTATTATTGTGTTTTATTCTAATATTCTACTAGAAGTGTTGACAAAGTAGCATGATAATACTAGCTTCCATTTATTTGATTCAATTCCACAAATATTTATTGAAGGCCCACTTTGTGCCAGTTCTGGGCTAGGTCTCAGTAATATAAGGATGAACAAGGTGGCTAGGGATCCTGTTCTCCAAAGGCTCATAGTTTAGCAAAAGAAATATATGTAAAACAAGAAATTGCAAGTATAATAAGTATTATAAAATTAATGTGAGCGCTTGCAGGCAGGGAATTTAGCCTTGTCTTAAGAGTAAAAGAAGGTATCCCTAGGAATTAATTGAGGCTAGAAGTGGGAATACATATTAGTCCAGGGTGGGAGACAGTATTCCAGGCAGAGGTAACAGCATATATACATACAAAAAGTCGAGATAAAAATGGGAAGATTTCTTATTTGCTGGAGCATAAAAGGAGAGGGAGAGGGTGGAAAAATTGGTAAGGATCAGATTGTAGAGGGAACCATATAAGCCAGTTCAAGAATTCTGGACTTAGAATTGAAAACCATGCACAATCTCATTTAATACTTACGATAACCTTAGGAAGTAGAGGCTATTGTTATTTCCATTTTAGAGATGAAGACCCTGAGATTCCAAGAGGTAAGTAACATACCTTGAGTTTATATAGGTAGTAGTGGCAGCACTGAGAAGCAAATCCAAGTTGTCTGGACCCAGGCCACGCTCTCAATTGTATGGATCACAAAGTCAAATACCTGCAGACAGATAAATGAGCAAAACCTGCTGGGTGTAACAGACTATTTGTACTGTGACAAATTGGAGAGTGTAAACCCTGTCAATGGATACCAGCCTTTCCTTAGCTTCAGCTCCATGGGGAAATGAGAGCCCAGCATTGCAGGACATTTTGATTTTTCAAATCAAGCTGAAAAATCCATATTGACGTGGAAATCCTCTTATTTTTAAATGTTGGTAACTAAAGCAAATTAAGAAGAAAACTGTTTCTTCCATCAAAAGCAATAGGGCAAATTAGATACACTAAATGTCTCCCCAATTAAAATAATTAAAATGCCAGGTAAAATAAGAAAATAGTCTTTTAAAGTGCATTGCTATTCTTTTATAGGAAGAAGGATCTCACAGAGACTGAAAATGATGTGAAAGCAGAAATCCTAGGGAGATAACCAAGGCTAAATTTTGCCCAGTGGGATTTCTGTCAAATTCTGGAGAATCTGAGCTTCTACTTTGACAGCTTTGGCAGGCAGGGTAGAGGCAACAAAATGTAAATCCTAGGGCCTGTTCCAGGTAGGGAGTCTAAAAGGAGACTCCTGCATAACTTTGGGACCCCTAAGAATTACTCCTTAGTGAAAGAATGAATAAGCAATAAATCCAGTGATCAGCAGGAAGCAGCAAGGAAACCAGACAATTTCTACTTTGGTGTTGAGGGGCTGGAGGATTACTGATTATTAGAAACTATAAGATAATATTTAAATAGGTCTGCAGTCATAATTAATGAAAACTGTTTGTCCTAAAAAACCTCAAGTGGAAAAATTCATTTGAACTAATGCCCATTTATAGTGCCCCAGGTAACTAGCAGAAACAAACACAAATGATTCAACAGAAGTCTCAAAGAGTTCAGCACAGACAAATCACTTCACAATCAACAATTCCAAATGCAAATTATTTGAGATTTTACGTAAAAGTTCTTAGGGGTGATGATGAGATGTAAACAGAGATAGCCAGCCAGCCAAGAATGCGTGAAAGGACAGCTTTGTTAGATCAAAGGCCCTGGAGGGGAAGTGGGGAGAATGAGGACTGAGGACGGGCTGGGGCTTATCTAAACTAGGCTCCTGCCAGGGTCTGTGGAGAGAGCTGTGGGTCCTGGGCTCTTGCCTTTCTTGTGACCCATAGGGGATGGGGTAGGGCTTTCCTGTGGATACTGAGGATCGGCAAATTCAAAGTCTAAGATGCAGATGCAGCAAGGGGCCCTTTGGAGAAGCTAAGGGTGGCGCTTATCTTCCAAACCATATGGAGATGTATGTCTTACTAGGTGTGGGTTATGCCCAGGGCAGGGGTGGTTATTCAAAAGGGAACTTACAACTAGGCAAAATGATGAGGCACCAAATATAATTTCTTTTATGTCATTTCTCAAACAAAATCAAGAAGTAAAGACCAACAGGAATAAGAGACAGCAGAATCAGACCATAAAATGTCAGATATTGAAATTATCAAATGCAAAATATAAAACAACCATGTTTGATATGTTTAAAGAAATACTAGAAAAGCTTGAATATATAAAAAGGAAGAATAAATATATTGTTGAATTTTTAAATTGTTAGATTAAAATATAGAATTAGTAAAACAGATAATAAAATTGTTGAACTGGAATGCATATATGAAGATATTATCCAGAATGTAGTAAAGATAGGCAAAGAGATGAAGAATATGAGAAGAGAGTAAAAAACATGGAATACAGATTGAGACCCCAAACAGGATAAATCCGAATAGACCTACCCTGAGATACCTCCTATGCAGAATGACAAATATCAGCAATAAAGAGGATTTGAAAGCAGCAAGAGAAAAGCAAAGCATCACATACAAGGAAAACTCGATAAGATTAAGTGCTGACCTCTCATCAAAATCCATGGAGGAGAGAAGAAAGTGGTGTGATGAATTTAGAGCACTGAAAGAGAAAAACTGCCAGCCAAGAATTCTGTATCCGGCAAAGTTGTCCTTCAAAAATGAGGCTAAGTTCAAAGTCTTCATAGTTAAACAAAAACTGATTGAATATGTGTCCAAAAGACCACATATGCAAGAGATGCTAACGAGGGTGCTGCATCCTGAAGGGAAAAAACAAGGGCAAAAGATTTAGAGAAGAGTTTAGAAATGAAAGATATTAGGAAGGGTAAACTAAAGGATAAAAAGACAGAAATAGAACAATATGATAACAGAGAACTGAAGAACTCTAATGTCCTTACTCTGATGGATGAAGTAATGCCTTTACAGTAATAACACTGAATGTTAATGGATTGAACTTCCCAATCAAAAGACATAGACTGATAGAATGGATAAAAAAATATGAGCCGTCTATATGTTATCTACAAGAGACCTATCTCAGACAGAAGGACACAACCAGATTAAAAGTAAAAGGTTGGGAAAAAGTATTCCATGAAAATAGTACCAAAAAAGTTTCTATTTGAACAATAATTACTCAGTGCAGCTGGAAAATTGTTTCTGTGATCCGTATTCTGTAATTTTTTTCATACAAAACAAACACTTGCTTTTAATTGAAGGAAAAAAAAAAAGAAATGGAATGACAGGACATATAGTACTTCGTCCTTAGTTGACATAAAGTCAAACTATTCCATCCTCTACTTAATTTCCCTCACCCATAATTCTGTTACCAGTATATATATGTATAGTATTATGTGCCAAACAAGTGAACATAACATTTAATCCAATAAAGAAGCTTTAGGAAAAAAGAGAGAGAGAGAGATAATGGTTGGGAATTTTCCAGTTCTTTTGAAGGAAATCAGTTCTCAGATCCAAGAAACTGAATAAATAACAAATCAGAAATATATTTAGACAACTTGGTAAAAATGCAGAACCCTGAAGAAAAAGAGATCTTATAAGTACTAGAAAGGAAAGACTAATTATCTACAGAGTAACCACAAGTAGACCCACGACTAATGTCTCAAGAGCAATAATGGAAGTCCAAAGATATTGGAATTACATTATTTTATTTCTGAGAGAAAAATCAGTATCCACCTAAAAGTCTACAACACAGTGAAATTATCTTTAAAAAATGAGAGTGAAATAAAGACATTGTTCAGGCAATCATAAACTGGGAGAGGTTGCCATGAATAGTCTCTCATAAAAGAAATTCTAAAGTATATGCCTCAGAAAGAAGGAAAGAGATCCTAAATGGATTGCATGAGAGGCAAGAAGGAATGCTGAGCAAAGATATTAATCTAAACATGGGTAAAATAATCATAATAATGTCTAATTTGAAGAAAAACAGGAAAGGTTAAAATACTGTATGATAATAGCATATGAGTTGGCAAGTGGGTGATAACAGTTAAATCATTCTAACATTCATGTATTGTTAGGGAGGAGAGTAAAGGCATTGATTGTTTTAGACTTTACAAATGCATGATAGAATGGCTAGGGTAATCACTAAAAAACAGCTATTGAATGTATAACATTTAAAAAAAGCAGAGGTAATAGAATATGAAAAAAGGAAAACAGGAAAGGAAAAGGGAAACAAAAGAGAAAAAAAACCAGAAAAATAGTAAACACAAAACAAGATGGTAAAAAAAAAACCCAAATATATCAGTAGTCATAAAAATACATCTTAAGAGGTCTAATGTCTCCAGTTAGAAAACAAAGATAGACTAGATATTTTTTTAATCCATCTGTTTTTCTATTTATGAAAGACACACCTAAAACATTAGGACATAGAAAGATTGAAAGTCAAAAATGTTAAAAGATACACCAGGCAAATACTAACCAAAAGAAAGATGGTCTATCTAAAATAATAGATAAAATATACTTTAAGGAAAAATCATTATTGGAGGTAGAGTCACTATATGAAGATAAAAGTTTCAATTTACCAGGAAGTTACTATTCTAAACCTGTGATACAAAAAGCAAACAAGGAATCAGTGAGGATACAGAAAATCTGAGCAACAAAATTTAGAAGCCTGTGTTAATGAGTATGTGGAGGCCCACGCGCCTCCTATATTTTTCTTTATTTTATCGGGAAGTCCCAGGGATCAAACCCAGGTCCCTCCATATGGGAGACGGATGCCCAACCATTTGAGCCACATCCACCCCCTGCCCAAGGAGTATTTTTGAAAATTGCCTATGTTTTAGGTCATAAGGTTAGCCTCAATGAATTTCAAAGACTTGGTGTCATACCATCACATCCTCTGATGCAATTAAATTAAATATCAATAAAAATATATAAATATACTTCTAAACAATTATACCTCAAGAAAATATTTTAATGGAAATATTTAGAAAATATTTGGACTTGAATAATTAAGGAAAATATTATCAAAATTGTGAGGTACAATAACAGCATTTTCTCAGAGGGAAATTTAAAACCGTAAATGCTTACAAATAGAAAAGTTCAAACTTAATGAACTAAGAATCAACCTTAAGAGGTTAAAAATATAAATAGAATTAACTCAAAAAGTAGGAAAAGAGATAATAATTATAAGAGAAGATATTAATGAAATAGGAAAATATACAGTAGACAGAATTGAGAATGTTAAAAAGTTGATTCTTTGAAAATGCTGATAAAATTGGCAAACTCCAAGCAAGTTTAGGCAAGGAAAAAAAAAGAATTCAAAAAAGCACAATTAAGAATGAAAAAGGAAACAATTGCAAGTGTTCTATAGAGATTGTACAGAAAATAAATGAAAATTGTTAACCTTATGCCAATAAACTTGAAAAATACAACTTATTAAAACTGAAAAATGCAACTTACCAAAACTGACTCAAGTGTAGTCAAATAAGAAATAATCTATAACCATTATAAAAAATTCAATCAGTAATATAAAAATTTTTCCTGAAAAGAATACCAAGCCTCATAAAATTTACAGGTGGATTCTATCAAACATTTAAGGAACATGTAATTCCCACGTCACACAATCTCTTCCACTTGCGAATGTAGTTGCAAAAACCCTAGGCAAAGTTTTAATGAACTGAATCCAGATGAGTATCAAATTTATAATATATCATGACCCCAAATCACCTAAAAATGAATATGTTTTGGGGACATATGATAAGCTATAATAATAAAGAAAGGATGTCATTGATGAAGATAGATCAATGAAACAAAATATACAGTTCTGAAAACCAATAAATGTATGGAAACTTGATTTGTGATACAGTAGGTATTGCAGGTCACTGAGTAAAAGGAAGACTAAAATAAGCCTGGTCAGAGAGAAAACAGAGCCTGAGGCAAATTTTAAGGGCTAATGCTTTGTTGGGAGGTCTAGTCCCAGGGCAGCAAAAGAGATAGAGAAGGGAAGTGAGGCAGGGAAGAAGGGAAGCAGATCCACAGTAATCATTTCTGAACTTGCCACAGCTTCACAAAGAGACAAAGCTGGTTGTTGACTGCTCTGTCATGCTGGATTTCTAGACAGGCTGTTCAGAAGCATTGTGCTTCCCAACAGTCCATTAGAGAGAAAATGGGAGAATTGATCTACTGGCTCTCTCCTCTCTCCTACTCCTCATAGGTCAAAGTTTGCTTTACAGGACATTAACCACTCCACAATTCCAGGCTGTATCCTTTGATCCCTTTGAGCCACATTTGGGACCCTCAAACTAAGATCTTATGCTTTTTGTAGTGCTGGATTTCATCCAGAGTGGGCAGCAACAGGAGGATCCGGAGACTCTGCAGGTCCATTCGAGTTGGGCCTGGATGATAGATCCACTGGTGCTCCCACAGCAACAGGTACAATAGAGGCAATGCCAGAGCTGACATGCTCTTTTGGAAAGGTCAAGATATCTGGAAGTGCTGTAGAGGAGGCAGTAGCTGCAGCAGCCATGCTGGCATCAAAAGCTCTCCAAGAGCAATCAGCTCAGGCCCCTGGGTAAGGTCTGTCTGAGCCAATCTGAGGAATTGCTTTAATTGTATCCAAAACAATTCAATATCCATATGGAATATATGACATCTGAACCTACCTTACCTTAAATAAAAATTGATTCCAGGTGGATGAGAGATCTAACTGTGAATGGAAGGTTTTTACAGGACAATTTAGGAGAATATATTTAACACCCCCAGAAGAGAAGAATTTCCTAAACGGGTCTCCAAAAATACAAACCATAAAGTGAAAATTTTGAAATTTTGTAACATTAAGGTATAGAAACTACTGTTCACTAAAATACCTCATAAAGAGAGTGTAACCGTTGGCCAATTTGATGTAATTATGAATTCCAAAAATATAATTGGATCATGCTTGTAAACTGATCTGTTAATCTGGGCATGATTAGGTTATGATTAGGGTGTTGAGCCCCACCCCTTGGTGGGTGGGTAATCAAATATAAAAGGCATGGCAAGAACAGAGTTGAAGCAGTCTTTTGAGAAGCAGTTTTGATGTTGGAAAGAAGGCCCCAGGAGAAGAGAAGCAAGCCGTTCGCCTGATGGTCTACAGCTGAGCTTGTGGAGGAAACAGGAGCTAAGCCTGGAGAGAAGCGCAGCCCTAGGAAGAGAGGAACCCCAGAAGCCTGAACCCTGGCAAACGCCGGCAGTTGTCTTGCTCTAAGACGTGGCAATGGACTGTGGTGAGAGAAGAAACTTAATGCTTTATGGCCTGATATCTGTGGACTTCTACCCCAAATAAATACCCTTTATAAAGACCAACCCATTTTTGGTATTTCACATTAGCACCCCTTTTGCTGACTAATACAGAGAGGTAAATAGAAACCGCAAACTGGAAGAAAATATTTGCACCACTTGATATTCAGCCTATATTAAAAATTCTTACAGGGGGGCAGATGTGGTTCAAATGGTTGGGTGTTCATTTCCCATATGCAGGGACCTCCAGTAAAAATAAAGAAAAATATAGAAGGCACACGGGCCACCAGGCCCCGCGAGCGGGTGAGCTGCCAGGCGCTGTGCGTGGGTACACCGTCAGGCCCCACGCATGGGTGAGCCCCCCAGGCCCTGCACGTGGGTACACCATCAGGCCCCGCTGAGCCACGCAGCAAGATGATTACATAACAGGAGTGACACAAGGGAGAGCTAAGATGAGACGCACAGAAAAACCAGGAACTAAGGTGGCGCAGGTGGTAGGACGCCTCTCTCCCACATCGGAGTTTCCCAGGATCAAATCCCAGTGAAGCAGTAAAGCATTTGGCAAAATTCAGCAAAAGTGATAGAGAAGGGAATGATAAAAACACTCAACAAACTACAAATAGAAAGGAACTTCCTCAACCTGATAAGGGGCACCTATGAAAAACCCACAGTTAATATCAGATTGTTATCCTAGTGGAACATATGGTGAAAGACTAAATGCTTCCCCCCTAAGATTGGGAACAAGAAAAGGATGTCTGCTCTTGGCACTTTTCAATATTGTAGTGGAGGTTATAGCTAGGGAGGGCAATTAGGCAAGAAAATGAAATAAAAGGCATCCTGGTTGAAAAGAAATTAAAACTATCTCTATTTGCAGATGACATGACTATGAATATGAAAAATCCTGAGGTGTCCACTAAAAAACTATCAGAACTAATAAGAAAGTTCAGTGAAATTTCAGGACACAAGAACAATATACAAAAATCAATGGTGAATCTCTATAATAGCAATGAACATATAGAAAACAATTACATTTACAATAACATAAAAAAAAATAAAATACTGAAGAATAAATTTAACCCAAAAATGTGCAATACCTATACTCTGAAAATTAAAAAACCTTGTTGAAAGAAAGTGGAGATCTAAATAAATGAAAATCCATCCCATATTCATAAATGAAAGGACATCACATTGTTAAGGTGGCAGTACTCCCCAAATTGACCTACAGATTAAATGCAATCCCTATCAAAATTCCAGCTGGCTTTTTTGCAGAAATTGACAAGCTGATCCTAAAATTCCTATGGAAATCCAAGGGACCCAGAATAGCTAAACAATCTTAAAAAAGAACAAATTTGAAAGAGTCACACTTCTATATGTCAAAACATACTACACAGATGCACTAATCAAGATAATGTGGTACTGGCATAAGGATAGATATATAAACAATGGAATAGAATTGAGAGTCCAGAAATAAACTTTCACATTTTGGGTCAACTGACTTTCAACAAGGGTTCAATAAGAAAATTCAATAAGGACAGAATACTCACTTCAACAAATGGTGCTGTAACAACTGTAAACCCACATGTAAAACAATCAAGTTGGAGCACTACCTCACACCATATGCAAAAAATTAACTCAAAATAGATAAACAGTCTTAATGTATGAGCTAAACCTATAAACCTCTTAGAAAAAAAAAAACAAAAACAAAGCCCTAAATCTCTGTGACCTTGGATTAGGCAATGGTTTATTAGATATGATACCAAAAGCACAAACAACAAGATGAAAAATAGATAAATTGGACATCATCAAAATAAAAAACTTTTCTGCTTCAAAGGACTCCATCAAGAAAGTGAAGACAACCCAGAATGGGAGAAAATGTTTGCAAATCATATATCTTATATGATTCATCTTGTATCTAGAATATAAAAAGAACCCACAGAGATTGAGTGTGAATATCTGACTCCCTCAAACTCCTAGAAAGCAGTGCATCCTCTTATTAGCCCAGCTGGAAGTCCATATTCATGGCAAGAAAGAAAATGAGGGTAGAGTAAATGGGGGCTTGGTGTCTGTTTCCCAGGGTGCAGGAATGAAGAACACTCTGGCTCTCTCTAGAGGAAAAGTAACAGTAGGTAGAAGTGAGAATAGTCTCAGTATGTCCCCTGGCTACATGCCCCTGCCCCAGGGAATCAGGAACAGGGACAGAAGGAGCCACGGGACTCTCCATCCTTGAACTGGTTAAGAACCCACATTATCTGCATTAACCATTCCTGCACACTCCCCACCCATTAACCCAGAGCCTGGGAAGAAAACCAAATGGATCCTCCTTATTTCCATTCCCGTCCATTTAAGCACAAAAGTAGGTACAGTCTGGCTGCCTCACTACTGGGAAAAGTACTTCTTTCTTGCATCTGTGGTGGATTTGCAGCTTCTCTTGTCACTAAATCGTTTACTCTCTGTGTGACATTTTCCCAGTTGTCCTTTCTACTAATAAATCCTTGCTTGTCTCACCATCTTCCCAGGTGACACTGATGTCATTGATTTGCTCCTTACCAACGGTTTCCTTTTCTGGCCACAGATACTTAAAAGCATCTCAGGAGTCACTCCTAAAGCTCCCTCTCCTCCTCCTCCATCAACTGTAAACAAATCTCAGTGTCAGTTGAAGGATTTCGTGTCCTGAATCTGCAAGCCAGGATCATCTGGCAATGCTGTTTACCCAAGGTAAAACCTATGAATCATGTTTATTATATAGGTTTTTCTTCTCTCTAAAAAGGCAGCAGGGAACCCTAGAGGCCAGAGAGAGTTTTAAGTGGGTCTGCGTATTTTTTTAAAGTAGTAAAATAATCCTTTGGCAATTCAAGTGTATTTTACCTTTTAAAAAGTTCCAAGTATTTTACTGATTAATGTAATCAGTATTATATATAATGCTTACTTGTTCTCACTTGATATCCTGTAACATAGCTGAAGAGTAAGAAAGCCCTTTCAATGATCTACTATTTAAAGTTTCTTTGGTCAGTGTTCATATTAATATTTAATAGAGGTGACCTTTCAAAATACCCACAGTTATTTCTGTGAGATCTCTGACAAATCATTTTACTATGAAGGATCTTATATTCACATTACTTATTATTATATGCTGCTTACTTTCAAGAAGTATTTGAGGTGGTTTAAAATAAAAAAAACAAAACATAAAAATAAGTTAGCTGCAATGGAAATAGAAATAAAAACCCATTCAAAAGAAGAGAAACAAATGTTTTGCTCAATAGCAAACACAGCTATCATGCTTGAGCACTAACTTTAGCTCTGAGCTCCCTAGCTGCCAAAGTAAAAAGGGAAAGAAAAAGCATACCAAC
>JAQZBX010055101.1:0-18481 GCA_029593785.1 Cabassous unicinctus | reverse complement strand
CTGGTAGCATGCCTTGATTTGGACATTTTTCTCAGCCTCAAAACTGCAAGCTTGTAAGCTAATAAATTCCCGTTGTTAAAAGCCAACACATTTTATGGTTTCTGCATTTCAGCGGCCTAGCAAACTAGAGCACAGCCCAAATGCAAATGCTGTTATCAAGGTTTGTGCATCCTTCCAGAACTTTTCCTATGCATTTTTGAAAAACAGTCCACTCTGCATATTTCCATCTAGGTAATGGATAAAAGGAATATGCTTGATTTGGACAATTTACCGTGAAACAATTCTCTTTTGACACTTAGCAATATTTACCAAGTAGTTGCTTCCTTTTATAGTTTCCTTGTGCAAGGAAACATTCCATTAAATTACATCTGTGAAAGGCAGAAAAAGAAAACTCCATACTCTTCTCTGGATTCACCTTCAGTATTCTGAAAAAAATGAATGTTTTTTTTTTAAAGATTTACTATTTATTTATTTATTTATTTATTCCCCCCGCCCCCCTTGTTTGCTTTCTGTGTCCATTCACTGTGTCCGTTCTTCTGTGTCTGCTCGTCTTCTCTTTAGGAGGCATCAGGAACCAATCCTCAGACCTTCCGGAATGGGAGAGAGGCACTGAATCTCTTGCGCCACCTCAGCTCTCTGGTCTGCTGTGTCTCTTAATGTCTCTCCTCTGTGTCTCTCTTTGTTGCATCATCTTGCTACACCAGCTTTCCACCTAGGCCAACACTCCTGCGCCTGCGCGGACGAGCACTCCTGCATGGGCCAGCACTCCGTGTGGGCCAGCTCTCCGCTCAGGTCAGCTCGCCGTGCAGGCCTGCTTCCCTTTCACCAGGAGGCCCCAGGAATTGAGCCCTGGACCTCCTATATGGTAGATGGGAGCCCAATCACTTGAGCCACATCTGCTTCCCATGAGTGTTTTAAAAAAGTAAAATAATGTGGATAATTTAAGTCGATGTAAAAATGTAGTTTAGATAAATACATATTTCCCTTCTCCCTCACCAATATGTTGGCTTTAATTTTCCTCAGTGAGATGCACCTCCACTTATTTTTCCTCCGGGTCAAGTTTTCTTTGAGTGGGTATCGGTATTAAGACAGGCAGGTCTGGTCCCTCAGACTCATTCATATAAATATTTCCTCTCCTTTTTTGAATTTCAACTATTTTGAATTAAATTCTCATTTGCAGAACCTTTACAGAAACATTTTAAAACCAACTTTAACTTTTGTTTTAGTGAGGAAGAACTACTGATTTGTAAAATTATATTCATGTCTTTTAAAAAATACATTTTATCTGTATATAGGTTTCAAGCAAGTGAAGGGTGTAATTATTGAATAATCTATAAACATTTTACACCACAAATATTAGATAGTAACAGATCATTTCAAGAGATGCAACTAATGTACTTCAGATACTGAGACCCATGAGACAGTGGGAGAAACCAAGTTCCTTATTTAATTACTGGGTTTGATTCTGAAGCCCAGATACCATGACTTTGAAGGAATCTTATATTTCTACAGCATGTAGAATTCAGATCTACAGTGTCAACAGAGAAATAAAAACTGCAAGGCAGCAGAGGCATTTATTTGGGGTCATAGAATTTTAATTTGAGGAGCACAGATTCAGGTAGCACCCAAATCACATCCCAGTCTTGGCATTTCCAGGTGAGCGTTTTTTAAAGGAAAAGATTACATAAGCTCTTTGTTTGTGATTGGTCAGTATTTGGGGTGCTCTCTAATTGCCCTTCAAGTTAGATAGTTAACTGAGTTCTTTATCTTGTGGTTTGTTTGATGTCTGGATGTCTTTGGGGTTTTGAGGAATGTTGTTGTTTGAGGCTTTGCCTTCTTCGGCAGTTTGTGACATCTGGCTGAGACCTGCTAAGAGTAACCTCCAGAATGAAACCCCAACTCCATTTTATTTATTTTATTTTTATACATTTTCTTCCATTTATTCCCAAGTGTCTTACTTTTTTTCATTTTGTTTTCAAAGAAGTTTTAGGTCACAGTAAAATCACATACAGAATACAGGGGACTCCCATATACCCCGAACTTCCTCCCCCTTTTCCCTCTTCCTGTATTAATACTTTTTTATGTGTGGATGGTATCTTTGTTACAACTGATATACAAATAGTGAGACACAGCTACTAACCATGGTCAATGGTTTACACTATGCATTACATTTTAGACCATACACATTTGTAAATTTTGATGATATTTAACATGGCCTGTGTCCATCATTGCAGGATCATGCAGAACACTTCCATTGCCCACTAAATACCACCTGTTCCATCTGACTCCATATTAAATCTCTTAGCCATAGTAACTCTGTTTTGTTTCTTTTAACAACAGGTTTCCCAGTAACTCCTCTTGAGATTTTACTCTACCCTTTAGAATCAGTGTGCTCCTATTTAAAAGAAAGATAGAAGGAACACTCATGTGGAGAAAATATAGTACAAGGGCATTGTCACATGACAGTCACTAGCAAAAGTGATTATATTATGTCTGTAAAAAGACTGCATATTTAAACACTGAATATTGTTTCCTTCTTCTTCATATTGTCATATGCCAAATTTTCATTTTTAATGAGCAGTTTCACTGGAACTGGGTATTAAAATTAAATTTCCCTTTCAAAAAAATCCCATCTTTTTTATCCATCCATTCAAATCAAATCTAATTTCATTCTGATAAATGAAAAATATGATGTTTGATAATTTATATCATAGAGGGCTAATTTAAAACTGGGAGAATCCTTGGAGGTCCTAATTAAAAAAACTCAAGGATCCCTTCTATTCTATTCCATTGATGATGAGCTGTGCTCCTTCACAGCACTCTATGAGCAGTTGTGGGAAACCCACAAGCACAAAGGAAATCAGGTCTTTCCTATACCTATGCAGATGGAAATGGCACCTTGGGGCCACTGATTCTGGTGTATTGTAGCATTACAGGCACGTTAGTAATCATTCATATCCATGCCTTTCCTTTTTATACGTAGCCATATAACCAAGAAGAATAGTTATTTACTAGTGCTTTTGTTAAGATGTGCGCTGTGAAAATTGCATAGTTCTTAAGTAGAAATAGTGTGCATTATCTTTAAAGCATAGTCCAGTGGTGATAATCCAAAATGATGTTGTTACTTACAACACATGTGTTATCTTCATTGAGCATCTAAAATAATATTTTACTTAATTACCTGAGACAAAAAGATTCATTATATTTCCTTGATCAGATCAATAACTATGAAAGTCTTAGAATAATGTTATTTTGCAAATATATGGAAATGTGAATTTATTTTCTTTTAATCTCTTTACATACATGAATTTGCCTATATGTTTCCAAGTCATTTTACATCAGTCATTTAAGAAATTTGCCCTTTTGTAATTGAAAACATGAAATACTTTTGTCTAACCTCATTATTCCTACCAGTAGAAGAGCTAAGAAGCACTGGTGCTGGATATTAATGATCCTGGCAAAACTGATCTTATTTATATATAATGATGTTGGTGGCTGTCTCTATAGCTCTGTATCTACTCTTCTATTTATATCCATAAATCTGATTCATTTTTATGTCTACACTTATAAACTGTCTTATCCTTTCTTCCATGATGACCTAATACTTTCATCAAAAAAAAATATAACAAAACAAAAACAATCCTTTAATGAAATTGTGTCTGTGTTTTATTGGAGGTTTTGCAGTAGCAGATTCTTTCAACAGTGGCAGTGATCAGATAGCTTATTAATTTAAAAAAAATTTTTATGCTTCTAACTTCTGAGGACATGTTAATAAGAAAACGACCACAGTCCAGGAGTTAAACTTGCTGTGTCAGGTCTTGTTTAGGCACCCAAATAGGAATGCAATTTCCCAAAAATAGAACCTTCCTGGGTGGGTAGATTTATGATTGCAGTTTTTGAATAGTGTAAAAAGCCTCAGAAAGATCATTTTCTTACTCTGTCCTCCTTACTCAATATAGAATCTGAGCATTTCTGCAGCAGCTAGTCACGCGATTTTATCAGAATCGACCCAGTGATAGTGATACAGAAAAATCCAACAGCCCAGGGCATAACCACTGTAAAATGGATTTTCCTAGCCAGGATTTTGGCAAGTATTTTGTCCTTAACACAAAGCACAGCTTTATAGTATGATGACAGGTAAAGACATAAGGTTTCCTTTAATAAAGACTGGAAAATCCTAATAAGAATTAGGAAATTGTAAAGAAACAGCCAAAGAGATATTTATAGATCTTCTTGATTCTGGCCTTAATAATAAAGCTTCAGGTTATTCAATTTCTACCATGTTTTGCATCTGTTGCTATAGTTCAACAGAATGGCCTGAACAATGTATGTCATAATTTATAAGATGACCCTAAGAAATCTAAAGTCGTATTTCCTTTTATCACTTAGATTCCTAATTATCACCATAGTTCAGGACATTCCATTGTTTTCACAATTTCATGTTGGGCTAATCTTTTGTTCGGGAGGATTTATGTTGGTCTGGCACAACACATGGAGACTATAAAACATAGAATATAGGATGTCCTGACATTTTAAAAATCCATAATCAGCAGAAAATTGGAAATGGACACAATCCTTTGGCAGACTCATTGAGTAAGTCTTTGGAGTTTTCAGCTATTTCATTTATGATCAGGTACTGACATCAATGTCAAATTTACAAAAACATTTCCTCCAAACAAGACTAACTGGAAGGCGAGGGTCTGCATTTTATGGCTCTACTTTTGTTTTTAATATCCAGTTTATCACATGTGAATATGTGTTCTAGACTTCTCCTTGGGCTTATGGTCTGGCTTATCTGATAGAGAGCTCTTGGGATGTACAACTGGTTCACAGACATTTACTTTGATGCTTAATCATGTAGAGATATAGTAATTTTAAGGTAAACCAATGTGTTTTTCAACCCCTGAATTCCTGCTGCCTATTAGTCCCTTCCCATTCAAGCTTAACTTTGGCAACCATTACTCTAGGGTAAGAATTGTCTTAGCAGAAATGTAAAGAGAAAATAAAATGTAAAGAGTAGGAGCTTAAGTTTTAAGTTTTAATAAACTTGGAAGAAAGCCTGATGATGTAACTGAGTTTTTCTTATCAAGGAGCAGATGAATTAGAGCTGTGAACAGGACAGCCACTGTTGACAAGAAGAAATCCCATGCAGAGGTACAATCCTGAAGAGTCACAGTACAACTTCTGACAACATTCAACATTTATTCAACAAATGTTTATCCAACAGTTTTTTTGCATGTTTTCCAGGTGCTATTTTAGGCACTGAGGATACATCAAAGAACAATGCCATAAAAAAAAAAAATCCTGTGCTCACAGAATGTGCAATTTTGCATGGAAAACCAGATAGTTCACAACATAAATACATAATATTGTAGAATCTGGAAAGATGCCAAAAGCAATGGAACAAAATGAAGGAAGGACGTAGGGTATATAGAGGGATGGGCCACAGATTTTAATAGGGATTGAGGGAAGGATCGGTGAGAATGCTGCCTTTGATACAGCCTGGAGGTGGTGAGGGAGGGGGGAGGGCAATCTGGAAGAAAGTCCAAGTGCCAGCAGAGGGCAAGTACCATGCTGAAGCATATTAAATGAAATGTTATTTCCAGTAATCCTTTAGAATCCCAACAGGAATAGGACTATGTGGGAGGAAAAACTTGTTTAAAAATTATACCAGACAGACACAGTAGGTACCTTTTACTGAGAAGCAGGAATTTTGGTGACAGGGTAAGGCATTGTCTTGTGTTAAAATATTAAAGCAGGTCATGAAAAGTATTCTGAAGCCCCATAAATGTGTCAAGGCACGCAGCTCCACTGACGGCCGTAATGAGCAGGGATTGTTCGGATTGCCCACCTCTGTGGGAAAAATTACTCGTGCTTCCTTGGAAACTTCCCTTCAGGCCTCTGGAATCAGTCTTGGATTTGAAGGCTACCTGGAGGGGGCTGCCATCCACCCCCTTGGGAAAACCCAAGCATTACAGCTGCATCACCTTGGCTTTGCCCAGCTGAGAACACAAATAGAGCCCAGTGTCTCGGGCAGGAACTGGCAAAACTTTGCTAAAATGCTGCAAACATTATCTTCTACGAAACTTGCCCAGCTCAGGAAGCGCACTTGGCCAGCTCTTGTGCGCACACTATTTCCCTTGATTTAGCTTTGCTCCCACTGATATTTTTCATTCCAAATACTGAAAGGAATTGGGCATCTTACACAACTTAGTCAATGGCCCCAGTAATCGTATAGACTTTTGTAATTGCCGCAATTTCACTCATTCCTGAGGCACAGTGACTCACACAGAGTGGCAAAAATATCAGTGGCAAATTAGCCTGTTCTTTAACAGGGATGAATTCATTTTTTTGTACTCAGTTTATTCATCTGTATGCAAGAAGGTTGGTCTAAATAAAACATTAACTCTAATCAATGTACATGTCTTTTTCTGTATAGTAAATAGTGGAATTAAATTTGATGATGGGCTATAGTTTTCAGAGCCACAATTTCATGTATCAAAGTACAACTCTTAAGTGTTTGTCATTCTGTCTTTATTCATCATCAGGAATGCATCTCTTTGATACACTCAATATCTAGACATCAAATGTGACAAGATAAAGCATCTACATATACTTTCCTCTCAGTTTCCTCTGGACTTCCATTTCCTTTTCCCACCCAGAATCAATTTTCCACATTTCTTAAAGGATATACTTTTGTCACAAATGGGAATTATTTTTAGGCAGCTGAAAGAAAGGTGATTTTGCCCTCACTTTGCTGGAGATCAATTTCCAAATCATGAATGATGGACTCTGTGATAGCATCAGTATCTTCTTGATGAGGATTTTATTTTCTCTTTTCCTTTCGGACACATGGAAATAAACACAGCAGATGTGCTTCTAGGTTTTGCTTTGTTCATTTTTACCTTAGATATAAAATCAAGGTCTGTTTTCTTTTTCATTGAAACACCTTTTTTTCTTATATCAGAGATGGATTATAAAAGATTTGTTGCAATTTCAGGGAAGAATTTTAAAATAGGTAAGAAAATGTTGAAAATTGCAAAACAGACATAATTTGGCAAAAGGAAACAAAACTGGCAGGGGCATTTTTAGGATATTGTGAGTAGATTTTATTTTTTGCATCCTGCTAAACCAATTAAATAATAAAGCTAAATTAACTTAATTTATTAAATTGCAGGTTCATTTTCCTGAGCTTTAGAGCGTAGACAATGGATCAACTAATAATTGTTCTCCTTGTGGACCAATAAAACAGGCTCCAGTGAGTTGGAATAAACAAATTCTTAAGTGGTTTAACTCAATCATCCCATTGAAACCCTTTGCACATTTAGACACTGCTATAATTAATCTCCCTAGTTTATGGTTCGAACTACAGTGAACACCAAGTATAATCTTTTTCATTGGGCAGATCCTTTAAAGTTCTTTGGAATTTGTTTCTTCACCAGTAAAATACAAGTGTTATATTAATGATCTTTAAAGATCACTGTGGACAATATTCTCACAAACTATGAAAATAACATGTTGTGAACCCTGAGGGAAATGCAAAAGGCTCCTCTCCTTCCCTGGGTCTTTCAAATACTGATATAATAACAATAGTGATTTCAGTGGAAAGATAATATCTAACACATTCTTTTTTCTGGTCTACTCTTCAGAAAGGCAGTTTTATAGATGTGCTCTCAATCAGCCCTTCCCTCTTCTTTATTTGAAGAAAATTTCCGGTATTTCTTTTTAACCATGCATGATGGTAAATCTACCCATCATACGGGTGCATCAATTTTCTCCCATTGTGCTGCAACCCACGAAAAAAAATGATGAAAATGACAAAGTGGCATCGGATTGATCAACTTCAAACATTAATTTATTCTCCTAGGAGGTTGTCCTTGGTTGATTTGACAGAAGGAAACCTTTGTGAGGATGTAGAGTGGATAATGTGCAAAAAATAATGGCAGGCCCATTGTTACAAATTTCCCATGAAAATTTTAAAGTATGAAATGATTAAAGGAGAGAAAAGTTATGGAATTCCAATTACTGTAGAAACACTCACAGCTGCTTTAAGCAAGTACAGTGAACTAGATGATCTATCAAGACATTTTTTGTCCTTACTGAATTTTAAATTGCATGATTTACTTTGATTTTATAATATGATGAGCTTCACGGGCAGTGTGGGTTAGAATTATTTCAGTACCATCCATAGCAGTTGTGGCTTTCTCGCCTTTCTTTCCCTTGAGCTCTGTGATTGTTGCTGTGTCTTGATTCTTTTTGGCATGTTCAATTTGGCATCACAAGGCTGTTAAATTTGTCTTCTGCACATTTAGCAGCCAAGCCATTCAAAACTTCCCATGATGTGATGGGGTGAGAAGGGGTTTGTTATATTGTCTTGTTTTTCAACCTTCAATGTGTTTGCTGCTAAATTTCCATATGATTACTCTCACTCCCTCCAATGTGGAGACATTCCACATAGATTTACCATTTTCCTAAATGCATTGTTTAGAGTTTAAGCAACAAATGTGGTAGAACTGGACAACTTTCCACCAGCTTCTTACCTTCTGAATGATGAGGCTTTATTGAAGTTGAGTGGCATTGGGTTGGGTTCTTGGCTGCGAACACTGAAGAATCTAACATGCCTTTCTTTTCTTATGAGTTTATGCATTTTTAAAAACTTCATCCAAGCAAATATAGCTAATTGGTGTGACAGAAATATGTCAGACACTATGTCAGTAGATGAACAAGTGCCTAAGATTTCTGCTTGGAGAGGCTGGCCTAGATACTCAAGGTATGAGGTTCCTGAGATTCTTCACCACTGGTGGAGCAGTAAACAAATTAGATTCTGGAAGTGGATATATTCATCCTTATGATAAAATGAAAAAAATAAAAAAAAATTTTTTAACAGGAAGCTCATCACTTACATGATGCAATTTTAGACATGATATCACAGAAGGTTATAATAGGTTATAACTTTCTCATGGACACTGAATTCTGACTAAATACATTGCAATAGAGAAGCAAACCAAAATATTACTGGAAATACATGAAAATACAAATTTCAGTTAAAAACAAATCACTGTTCACAATCATCTTAACGTTTTAAGAATTCCTTTCATGATTCTACACCTAAAGAGCTGTGATGACTAGAAATACTTAATTCAAATAAAAGATGCTACTGAATAGCACGTTCGTGCTTACCCCTGCAGCACAGCGACGTCTCCTCTTTTCCTTCGGTTTCTGCGCACACTTCGCCGCGTGGCGGTGCTTGGACACAGCGGCCCTGACCTGGTGCGGTCCAGGGCTCTGGCTGGGCCCCTGCACTCTGAGTCCTGCAGCAGCCCCGCCACCAGCTTCGTCCAGGTGAAACCCGCAGAGCTGCGAGCAGCCACTGGCTCTGCGCTCCCTGGGCGGGGCGTGCAGGTGCGCCAGGTGAAGGCGCTTTGGGGGCTACCTGCTGCCCAGGGGGGCGTCGCCTCCTGCCTGAGGTCCTGAGGTTCCTCGTATCCCGCAAAGGGGCCACAATCTGGAGGCTGTGAGATGCTTTTCCGGGAGAAAAAGGCAAGGTGGATTTACGTTGAACTCTATTCAAAACTGCAGTTGCTCAGTCTCTTCCCAGCCTTGGTTAGACCACAGAGCAGTCACGACCTCCTTCCCGATTGTCTATAAACGTGCCGTGTATACCCTGCATAAAGGACAAGTGACATGGCCTTTTGTTAATCAAAGGAGAATTTGCTAATAATATTATGACAGTTCTCTGAAGATGGCCCTTCTGTGTATCTTGTTCACAATTAGGGGAAAATGGCTAATTTGGGTGAGTTGAGTCTAGCACAATTCTTCCAGGAGACCAGAGTAGGAACTAGAAATGCTCTTTACTCTTTTCAAAATCAAACTCCTATCAAGTTTTGTTTTCCTCTTCCTAGATTATCTCAATATGCCAGAATGCCACTGCTTATCCGTCAGCCCCACCTTGGTCTGAGCCCTAAATATTTACTGAAATTGCTGCACAAACTTTCCAGCTGGTCTTCCAGGTCTTTCAAATTAGACAAAATAGTCAGCTCCTCCTAGGATGCAAGGAACCATGCAACCTTCTTAAAATAATGGCTAAAGGAAGTTTTTAAATAAGAAAGATGATAAAAAGAAGGAACTATGTAACATCAAGAATAGAGAAAGAAAAGCCATAAAAATGTGGGCAAGTGCAGTAGACTATCCTTCTCACCTTGAGTTTTGTAAATTGAATTTGGCAGTTGAAGCCAAAATTACAACAGTATCTGATGTAGTTCTCAATGTATGAAAGCAAAATATTTAAGACAATTACTTTATAAAGTGAGGAGGATAAGAGCATCTAAATGGAGGTAAGGTTTCTATATATCACCTAAAGTGGTAAAATGCCAACACCAGTGGACCGTGATATGTTATATACGCATAATGTAATACCTAGAGCCATCACTAAAATATCTAAAAAAGAGATACACTCAAAAACAGTATAGTAAGCCAAAATGAAATTTTTAAAAAGGTTATATTCTCTCAGCTTGTGTGAAGCCTGTGTTCTTGAAGGCAGAATCAGCCAGACCAAGAGCTACATTATTGGTTTAGATGACCATGTCCAGGATTCCAGGATGACCAGCTAACCCAACGAAGCTTGACTCTATTGGACTCATCCAGAACTGTGTATCTCTGCCTTAGAGTAGAATAAAGAACCCTTATTTTACATTGCAAGCTTTGATTTGCATGGCTAGATACTACATGTTTGTTCTCATATTCACTAACTGGATATACAAATTAAATTAATACCCGTATCAATTTTCTTAAATTTATGATCATAGCAATCAAAGCTTGTTTTTTTTTTAAACATATACATATGCTTCACTATAGATTTGACATTCATCCTTGATTAATATGATCCCTTGGATAAAGACTTTTCTTTGGCATAGTTGGTTGGTTCTCAACCCTTACTGTAAATTCGAATCACCTAATTATGTAAGATATAACCCTGGGGCCAAACTGGATAAAGGATACAGGAAATTCTCTGTAATATCTTTGCAACTTTCTGTGAATCTATAATTATTTCAAAATAAATAGTTCAAAAAGTTGACATAAAAAAAATAGGGAATAGTTATGTAAGACGTTTCCTTTCCCCTGGAGGAAACAGGGTGAAGGTACATGGAAATTCCATACTATTTCTTCCAACTGCATATGTATCCAAAATTATTTCAAAATTTAAAAATTTAAATAAAAAATAGAATTACCTGAAGAAATTTTTAAAATGCGGCTGCCCAGGCCCACACCCATAGATTCTGATTTACTGGTCTAGAATGCAGCCAGCTTTGAGAACCACTAGCAGAGCTAATGGTATCACTACATTAGAACATTTGTAAGTGGAGATTTTGAGTGGTCTACATACCCTATAAACGAACACCATAAATATTCTTATAATATTTTTGGTGATAGGTATTGGTTATTTTCATATCACAAAATAGTACTTTACAAGTGTGTCAACATAAAAGTATTTAAAAAGAATTGCATTAAAATGTGTACTATTTTAGTGTCCTTACCAATAGAACTTAATTACTCTGCAATGGTGCTAAATGCTCTATACTTTTAAAATAATTTAAGCCTGTCTAATTATTCACTTTAACTGTGCACCTGACCTTAGAGATATGTATATATTATTTCATTCTGAAGATATTACCTCGATTTCAAGCATAACATGTTTTTATCACCTTAAATTTATGATCTGAACAAATAATTTTTTTTCTTTTTACATATGTATTTGAATCAGCAGAGATTTGGCATTCATCCTTTTTTAATTATTTTACTCTTATTTTTAAATAAGCTTTAGATTACATAAATGTTACACCAAAAATATAGTGGATTCCTATGTACCTCACCCCTCCCCCTACCACATTTTTCTCATTAACGTCTTTCATTAATATGGTATATTTGTTGCAATTGATAAACACATATTGAAGTATTGCTACTAACCATGGTCTATAGTTCACATTATAGTTTACACTTTGCACCTCACAATTTTATAGGTTTTGACAAAATGTATAATGGCCTGTATCCATCATTGCACTGTCATGCAGAACAATTCCCCCAAAATGTCCCATGTTACACCTATTCTTCCTTCTCTCTCCCCTCAAAAACTCTGGTGACCACTGCTTTTATATCAGTGTTACAAGTTCTTCTATTACTAGAATAATAATAAGTCTACTTTAGTCCATAGTTGCATTCCCCTCTTATGTTTGTTCATTCTTCACTCTTGAGGATTTGGGGATGGTGATGCCCACTCTGCTTCTGGTTAAGAGGGGCCTTAGATCCCATGGGGCAGATGGGTGGTGCTGTCTTGCTTGCAGTTGTAGATGCTCTCTGTTTTTTGGGATGGGCATTGTCCATCACATCCTTTTGTTAGTTGTCCTGTGTGAGCCCAATCAATTGGAGAGTAGGTGTTGGTTGCAACTCTTCTGAGATTCAAGGCTCAACCAGCATATGAACATCCAGAAGATTTAAGTCTCTGGGACACATATTTGAGGAATATAGTGCTAATTATAGGCTCAAATAAAAGTGGCACAAGAACCATGTGTAGGAAAATTATAAGTGAGTCTCATTCCAATACATTGGGGGGCTAGGTTATCATATATTTCAAGGAAAGGCCTACTAAGAGGATGCTGAATTCCTGCAGTTATCTCTTCTGCCTATCGTGTATAGATGGCTCTAGAGCCCTCAGGAGCACCCCTGCTTGAGGCACTGTTTACTGTGGCATTCAATGAGATCCTGCTGTGACGTGCGTAAGTGTAACCTCTGGAATGACTTCCTGCTCACTTTGAAATCTCTTAGCCATAAAAACTCATTTGTATTTAATATTTCCCCCTTTTGGTCAAGGTCTTTTTCCAAATGCATCACTAGTTGGCATGTGGTAATAATCCCTTGGTGCTCATCCCGGGGAGTCATGTCCCAGGCTGGGGAGAAGGTAGTGCATTTATATGCTGAGTTTGGCTTAGAGGTAGGCCGCATATGAGCAACAAGGAGGCCTTCAGGATGTAACTCTTAGGCAATATATATTACCAGGCTAAGTTTCAATTTCACAGGAACAAGGTTTTTAAGTACAACCATCAATGTGAAGGGCCTGGCATATTGGTCTGTCCTCCTTCCCTAGGCACTTCCCACGTACTTGTGAGATTCTTGCTGTTCTATTAGAGAATGTAGCAGGACTCCCCAGGATGGCAATTCAATATTTTTTTGGTTATTGTGTGGGTCTCCATCCACCAAAACCATGCCCCATGACCACTTGAACATATTAGTATGCATTAGAGGCATGCCCCAAGGGCCCCCCTCCCCACACATCCTCCCATCACCAACACCCTGCACCAGTGATCCTCCCCTGCCCCAGTTGTGACTCTTCTGTGATCCAAAACCTCTCCAAAAACAAAGCCAAAAAAATAAAAATTATAAACAATAAAAACATAAATTATAAAAAATAAAAGTAAAACAAAATAAATTTTTGCATTGTGTCTTTCATCCTTGTAAGATCTGTTAATGTTTATGTACAGTGACAATTTCTTTTGTACGTTCCCCCAGTGTCTTTTTTTTTTTTTTTTTTTTTTTTTGCTTTATTTTCAAAGAAGCTTTAGGTTATAGAAAAGTTACATAGAAAATATAGGGGATTCCCATATACCCCACCCATTCCCCTCTCACATTTTCCCCTGGTAATAACATTTTACATGAGTATCATACAATTTGTTACAATTTATGAACAAATATTGAAGCATTGTCATTCATCCTTTACTAATAATATTGCTTGAAAAGAAGGGTTGCTTTCAGGAAAAAGACATGGAAATAAAGCATAATACTGCTGATTCTTAAGATTCTAGAATCCCAGAAGGAAACTGTGTTATAATACCACTTTATCTCAAAATTTCCAAAGTTTTGTTGTTTCTAATTTATGATATGATAGGTACTTGGTTTATATAGAAAATAATTTTTACCTGACTTATTCAACAATTGTGTCAATACAGTTTCTATTTGGTTGAAAACGTATCATTTATATTTTGCCTTTGTATTTTTCCTTTCCTCTTCCCTCACATGATAGAGGAGGTGATATTTATCTTGCTCTATGTCACTCTCATAGCCACATGCATTTATCAACACACAAAAGGTTGTACAAAAAAGTGTCAAACACCTCAAGAAATGAAGACAATACCAAGACAGCTCTGGAAAATGAGATCAAAGTGCAAAATACAATCCAATGACAGAAAAGGTATTTCTTCTGATGGGCAAGTGTGGTTGACTTTTATTATGACAGTGTGACTTTCATGCTAACCCAGGGGCTCTCTGTGGATGAAAACCCAGCTCTTGTCCTCTCAGTTCAGGCAATGAGTCTGCACTGACATCAACTTGCCCATGCCCAGCCTCAGAGCTCATTGCTCCTTTGTGATCTATCTATGTAACAGTGCTTGATCATTAATCAAGGGATGGCAGTTTCTGAAAGTTCTGACCTGATCTTCTAAAATGGAACTGTAATTTGTATAATGGGCTACCTGTTTTAAATGAGAATGAGGTTTTGAGTTGTGGTCCTACTTTCTTAAAAATTGATTCAAATTTTGTTTTAGAGATTCTGAGGGTTTGCTTTATGTGGAAACCTCTGCAATAGTTCCTTTAATGACTCCTGCTGACATTTGCAAACCAAGAGATGATTCTTAGATCACTTTGCCATTGTTTCCATCTTCTCATGAGCCAAAGCCAAGTGACCAAAAAGAAATAGTTCTTTCTCTGTCAGATGATCAATGCAATGCATGAGTAGACTTAAAAATGACTTTTGGTTGTATTGTTTTTCTATTGGATTCTTTAATCAGTTTGTATATATTTTAGAGTTGAAATTAGTATTGAAAATAAGCTATGGAATTTTAGTATTGAGTTTCAGTATGGATCAAAACATAGCTAATAAGATGTATCAATGATGCCAGTATGTGATAAATTACCATTTTTCTTGGTAATTTGTAATTATAATCTAATAATGATAGTAGTTAATAGACCACCTAATATTGATCACACATGTGTATGTTTTCAAACTAAATTTGTGACTCGTTATAAACATGATTTAATGCTTTAATTTTATCCTTTATCTATATCTGTACACTGGAAAGAAACATAAGCTTAAACTTATTTCCCCCAAATGTGAGGTGATTAAGTCAACTTTTCTTTGTAGTGCTGTAATTCTCTTTCTCTGAAGGTTATCAATAGCATTCCTTTGATTTCCTGTGACTGTCTTTTCATTTGTTAAGGAAAAAAGCCACTCTTGGAAATAACGTTCTGCATTTCCCTTTCTAAATTTTTAGGGTTCTGGCAAAAATTTCCATGAATTACCTTTCTCCTCTAGCTGCTATTTGGAATATCAACACGAGAATGCTCAAGCTAAGGGCAGATGCAGCTTATATAATCTGAATTAAATCTGTAGTCTTAGTTAAGATTCTAGGATCAGTTTCCAATAGAGCACCCAAAATGTGTATATGCTATTAACCAGTTCATTTCACATAGAGGCAAAGAATTAAGATTAACTCTGAGAACATTTCCAGTAACTACTTTTGTGGCTGGGGTCTTTAAATAACTGCAGGGGAATCATTTGGCAAGATGCTTTGGATTCAATAAGCCCATTTTAGATAAAAAAAAAGTGTGACACTCTCCATATCCCACCTGCCGTCTACCCCGAAAGGGCTAACTAGTTTGTCCACCTCAGGATAATTGGAAATATATAAATTCAGCCTTACAGTTGAACTTATATCTAATTTTCTGTTTTATATTTGAAAGAATGGAAAAAAGATATCTATATTAAGTCTTCTCAAAAAAACTGCCTTTTCTTATGGTAATATATTTATATTGATCTTTCTTTTAATGATGATAAGATATTTTAAGTATCTCTATAGAGTAACAAATGTAGGACTCACCTTTTTCCCCCACAAAGATCTAGGAAGCAGATATGGATTTAACATAAAAATGGTAGTTTTTAAAGATTGTGCTCAATATAAATATCACTCCCCAAATTCAGGTCACCTAACTAAAACAAAGCTATAAAATGGACATCTTAATTCATTTACCCAATGGTCCCTTTTGGCTATTTTTTTCTTAAAGGACTTGGCAATGTAGCTTTTGTTTGCGATTTGGACAGATTCTTTAATTCACAGAATCTAAGTCCATGAGTGTAGGGCATTTGTGGGTTTTTTCCTGCAATATGCTCACCCCTCAGTCACATTCTATTGTTTCTATTTACATTTCATTTAAAAAATAGAAGTAGTACAGCAGTTAGATTTCAATTCATATTTAAATAAAATTTATCTGAAATTTATATATGTATCTTTAATTTACCATGAAGAGAGGCATTTAGTACAAGTTGGAGTATCACATGACATGGAATATATATTAAGTTTCTTTAATTTCCAGGAAATTAACCTTAGGAAACCACACTAATATAAATGTAAAAATTTCTCAAAAACAAAATTATAATGTAGTAGGATATAATTTTATTATAAACAAAAAGCTGAAGCCCAAGTTCCAAGAATATTTTCCAAGTAATTTTCAGATCTCCAATATTATGGATTAGAATTGATATTGCTTCTGACTTTTATTCTAGTAGTTTATCCAGAGGCAATCTATACTATGATTTTTGCTTTTACAAACTTTTTGCACTATACCCATCAAGCAAAATCTTCCCCTTCTCTGCCCGTATCCCCTGATAATCTCTAAACTACTTTCTGTCTCTTTGAATTTGCTATTTCTAGATTTATCATATAAGTGAATCATTCAATATTTGTCCTATGTGACTTGCTTTTTTCATTGAGTATAATGACTTCAAGGTTCCTCCATGCAGCAGCTTGTCTCAGAACTTCATTCCTTCTTATGGCCCAATAATATGATCTTTAAATGGTAGCTTTTACTAAGGTTTAGAATTGAAGGGAAATAAAATATAAATACACATGGGAAGAATGCTAACTACAGTTACAAAGATTTAAGATGATATGTAGCATAAAACAAATTGATTATTGAAAGAGTTGCCAAGATAATTTAATGGGAAAAGGATAGTGTTTCCAATAAATCATGCTGGAAAAATTGGATATCAATGTGCAAAAAAAAATTAACTTAGATCCTTACCACACATCATACATAAAAATTAACTCAAACCAATACTAGATCTAAATGTCAGAACAAAAACTACAAAACTTATAGAAGAATGCATTGGAGAAAATCTGGACCATATGTTGGGTTAAGAGTAAATAGATTCATATGCAAAAGGATGATCTATAAAAGCAAAAATTGATGAATAGGACTTCAACAAAATTAAAAACTTATGCCTGGGGAACAGATGTGGCTCAAGCAGTTGGGCACTTGCCTCCCACATGGAAGAGCTCAGGTTCGGTTCTCAAAGAAGACAAGCAGACAACAAGCGGATACAGTGAGAAGACACAGCGAGTGGACACAGAGAGCAGAAGATGAGAGAGTCATCTCCGTGGGGGTGGGGGGTAGGGGAGGCAAAACTTATGCCTGTCAAAAGACACCATTAAGTAAATGAAAAGAGAAGCCACAGATAAAGGGAAAGATTTTGCAAATTATATATCAGATTAAGGACTTATGTTCAGAATATATTGAGAAATCTTACAATGGAATATGAAGATGAATGGGCAAAAGATTTGAATAGATATTTCTTTAAAGAAGATATACAAATTTCTAATAAACACCTTAAAAGATGCTCTTACGATTGATGCCTTATCAGTGGGCTCTACTTTGGAATCTGTGCTCCTGAGAGTGACAGAGTTGGACTCAAATAAGTCCTCCCTGCACATGGCCCATCAGTCCCTTCTATTCAAACCTATATGTGATGCTGGAGTTTGTAGGTGTACTTCCAGAGACTGGAGGCTCTGGTCTGCCCATGTGCCAGCTGTGCCTGGAATCTCGGTGGAGCTGCAACTCCTACTCTACAGCTCGATGGACTCACCCAAGTCACCTGGTGAGGAGACGATGATGGGCAACGGCCATCCCAGGGAATGGAGAGAACTTGCAGCTGCAGGCAGGATAATCCCATCCACTGTATCCTTGGGATATAAGCCCCCTCTCACTTGGAGGTGGAGTGGACATCACCAACTCAAACTCCTCAGGATTGGGGGAAGAGCTATGGACTAGAGTGGACTCAATGGTATTCTGTTGTAGACATATTGTGATTCAAGCAATGGAAGAAATTACAACAGTGAGGTGGAGCCAGTGGCCACTGGATGCTTTCGGGGCAGGGAAGGGAAAAGCAGTTGTAATACAGGGGCTTTTTCAGGACTTGGGAATTATCCTGAGTGACATTACAACAGCAGATACAGGCCATTTTACATCACCATATAACATGCAGAACTGTGTGGGAGAGAGTGTGGTCTACAATGTGAACTATGGTCCATGCTTAGTGGCAAAAATCCCCAGGATGTGTATATCCATTGCAGGTGATGTGCCACACTATTGAAAGATGTTT
>JAQZBX010055100.1:0-18498 GCA_029593785.1 Cabassous unicinctus | reverse complement strand
GCTTGTGCTGCTGTGTCCATTCGCTGCGTGTCTTCTCTGTGTCTGCTTATCTCCCCCTTGCTGTGAGGTCTTGCTGCATCAGCCCTCGGCGCCACGCGAGCCGGCCTGCCCTCACAAGGAGGCGCCGGGAAGCGAACCCGGGCCTCTCATATGGTAAACGGGGGCTCTATCCATTGCGCCACACCCGCTTCCTGCCGTGAGGTTGCTGCATCAGCCCACCAGCACCGCTCAGGCCGGGGTGCCCTCACAAGGAGGCCTCGGGACGCGAACCCGGGCCTCCCATATGGTAAACGGGGGCTCTATCCACTGAGCCACACCCGCTTCCCTCTTTTCCTTTTTTAACAGATCAGTTTTATTGGTATGTAGTAACAAAGCATACGGTTCACCCGAAGCACAGTCAGTGGTGTCTGGTGTCCTCCTGGCTGTGCTTGGAGCCCGAGGTGGCCGCGCTGAGCAGCCTGAGCTTTCTCGGGTGCGGGGTGAGGCCCCTGGCGGCTCCGGGCTCGGTCCGCGTGCGCTGCCCGGCTCGCTGGGGGTAGGTGGGCCAGTCTGGGGAGACGCCTAACGTTCCGGGCTCTCGAGTGAGGTGGTCCCTGCAGACTTACCAGCTCGTGGCCAAGGGAAGTGTTTCCCAAAATGCAAAGGGGATCCCAACAAGAGGAATCTGAATTCAAATGGGGTCGCAGCAAACAGAACACAGAAGACAGAGGCCTCACCAAGGAGCCTCTTGGGAGGAAGCCACCACTGGCCTACGACCAAGGGGGTGCCACAAAGACCACGTAACCGAGCACGCTGGACCCTGTCTGCGGGGCCAGGGGAGGTGACCCGGACAAGGCCCCGAGCCCCTCCGGCCAGCGCAGTCCCCGGTGCTGGGGGACGAGTGAGTAAAGGATTCCTGGGGTGCGGCCCTGCAGGGTGAACGGGGGTTAACCATCCCCGAGGCAAAGAGGGGAGGGCGGTGCCCCCCAGGCTGAGGCAGCAGGATGTACAAAGGCCCTGCGGCAGGCAGCGTGCGGGGCGCATGAGGGACTGAGAGCAGAGGAGGAGGGCGACGAGGCTGGAAAGCCGGGGGACTTCCTTCGGAACGCCCCTCGCCCAGCACGGCCCCACTGGCCCAGGGGCCCCAGGGGAGCAGCTCCCTGGGGTACAGGCGGCTATGCAAGCGTTTGGGGGTACAGGGGTGTACAGCGGGGTGGGCTGGGCTCCAGCCTGAAGCTCTGGCCACTACCTCTTCATCCTCAGGGGTCTCTTCTCCAAGCGAGGAGGTCCCCAGCCAAGGTCAGTCCTCCCGGGGGCCTCCTGCCCCCACCCTTGGGGCCATCATCCCCATTTGCTCCTGTCCTGGGCCCGCACCTGCCCCTTCCCACCCGAGGCCCTGATGGAGGTTTTGTGCCTCAGGTGGGCACCGCGCCTGCAGCCGCCTCTCTCCAGGGTCCCTCCCACAGGGCCTCCAGAACACGTCGTCCAGTCGCACAAGTCCCCGGGGTTCCTGGGGCTCTCCTCCACCCCCGCCGACCCAGGCCGAGGGCCCCCCAGGGAGCAGGCTTCCTGCGTCTGCTGTGCCAAGAGCCAGGTGGGAAGACAGCCGGGCTGGGGTCAGGATGCCGTGGACCGCCGTGCCCTGACGCCGAATGCCCCTCACCCGGCCCCCAGGGTGCCACGACCTGCTGTCCATCCAGGGGCCTCCAGAGGAGGGCAGGGGGCCGCCGAGGGAGGGATGCACCAGGTGGAGGGGGTGGAGAAGCAGAGCGACCCTGCCGTGCTCCTGGGGACAGGCAGGGAAGGCAGCCCCCTCCCCACGCCCTCCAGGCGTCCTCTGGCATCAGGGCGCAAAGGGCTCTGCTGTCCCCTCCTGGGCGACATGTCCCCACGGCAGGGTCAGTGTAGTCTCCACGTCAGCAGCACAGCCGAGGGTGATGCTGTCTCCGGGGGTCAGAGCACCGTCATCCTCTCCCCCACGGCCCCCTCCAGCCCCTCCCCCAGCCCAGTGTCGCTGGGCCGTGGGGTCTGTGGCCAGTCGAGCAGAACCCCGTCCTCCTTCCAGGTCCTGCTCAGAGTCCAGCGCTCTGGTCAGAGGAAGGAGTGGACCTCCGTGGCTCTGGGTCTCCGAGGGAGAGGGCGGCGGGGGGTGGAGATGGTATCCGCGTGGCCCCTCTCACCCTGAGCCCACTTCCTGCGGGTGCACACCTGGCCGTCTCGCTGGGGTCCCTGCCTCGGGCTCCGCGCTGATCCTCTCGGCAACCTGCTCTGGGCTCACAGCGTCCAAAGTCTGCACTCACTGCTTTCCAGGCGTCCTGCAAATACCGTAGAGGCCTCGCAGGGCTGGTGCCGTCCTTGGCACGGCGTGGGCCACGGAGCATCGAGACTGACGAGGGCTCTGCTGACCCGGGGCTGACCCCCGGCCAGAGGACACGGATGTGGACAAGGAAGCACAGACGTAGGTGAGATGACGGACGCTGCTGCAAAGCGTGTCAAGCTCAGCTGGGCCTCTGAGCATTGGGGCGCCTGAGCTGGGGGCCCGGGGGGGCCTCTGTGTGCAGAGTGTTCATGAGAAGGAGCAGGCCTTGGCAAGGCCAGGGGAGGGGGACAGAGCGCAGGGACGTTAGGTCGCGGCGTGGAAGGCGCGTGAGGCTGGAGAGTGGGGAGTGGTGGGAGGGGGCTGGAGAGGCGGATGCGGCGGGGAGCCAGGTGAGGGGCTTCCATTTCATCCCAAGTGCACCGGGTGGGGGGCAGCTTTGGAGATGGGCAGCGTGCATGGACCCGGCTGCTTGGCGAGCGAGCCGGTCTGTGTCACTTTCCAAGGACAGGGCGTTAGGGAGGTGGGACCCCAGGCAGGGCGCGCCCCTAGCTCATCCGGCCCAGCTGGGGAAGCTCTGTGCTCGGCTCTCCTTGGAAGGCATGGTCCCAAGACGGAGAAGTCTTCCGAGGGCCACAGGCCGTGGCTGACTCCCCGAAGGCGCCAGGGGTGGCAGTGGGGATGTTTGTCTGTTGGCTTAGCTGCCTGAGTCTGCCTTCTACCTCTGCCCCCAGGAACCCTGGTCAGTGGCAGAAGAGCGCGGCAGGACAAGGGGCACGGCCCCTGCACTCCTTCCGCAGTCTCCGTCTCTTCTCCCTGGAGAGCTACGTCTCGGGGTTGGGGGGCGCCATGCCCTCAGCAGTGGTGAAAGGGAAATTGCCTGTTCCTGGCAGGTCTTGGTGCATGGTTACTAGTCTATCGGGTGTCTACTTATTCCTGGTCTATTCTGGTAACTTCTGTTTTCCTGGAAAATTGTGCACTTCCTCTACATTTTTATTTAATTTAATTTCTCTGGTATAAAGTGATACATAGGAGTCTGTTACGGTTTCTTTTTTCTTTTTTTTTTAGAGTAACCAAGGTTTATCTAAACACATACCAATTCCTTTCCATGACATTTCTTCTTGAACTTCAGACCTTCCTGATGCGTATCTCAGAGACGGTTTGTCTATTTAAACATAACCATTTCACTCTCTTCTTGGACGATGGTTTCTCAGGTTGTAGAGTTCTAGGTTGACGGTTATTTTCTCTTAACAGTTGAAGATGCCATTCCCTGCCGTGTGGATTCTCTCCACGGTGCAGGCGCCTTGTTCTCTGGCTGCTGCTTTTTGTCTTTGATGTTTTGCCGTCTCGTTTTGCTGTGTCGGGGGGGCGGCATTTCTTATGATTTATCCTGCTTGGAATTCACTGGGATTTGAGGGTCACTGTCTTCCGATTCCTGACGCCGTCTCTTTGAACATTATCCTTCCCCAGTCTGCTCTCTTAGAAGCCTGCTGGGGTGAGCATGAGGCCTCTCGCCCGAGTCCCGTGGCGTCTCCCGATCTCTCTGTCGCCGCTTCTGTGCGCTTGCCTTCCTGGGCTGTGCTCTGGGTAACGTGGTCAGTTACGGGTTCTCTTCAGCTGTGGCTCACCCGCTATCCGGAATTACTCATGGAGTCTGTGATTCCAATCACTAAAGACTTTGTTTCTGGAAGTTCTCTCTCTTTCTCCAATTCTGCCTGGTAATTTTTTTATTTTGTCTTGTTGCTTTCTCATTTTCTTTCATTTCAAGCGTATCTCTTGTAAACGAGATATTACTGGAGTTTAAAAATCCAGTCTAAGAGTCTTTATCTTGAAGCTAGGAGGAATAACCAACTTAAATTTCTTGTAATTACTGCTGTAGTCTCATTATTTCTTATTGCTTCCTATTTTCCATTTACTGTACAGTAATTTCTACTGTAATGTGACATATGCATACCTAAAAATCACTGTGCTAGAGGGAAGATGGGGTTAGGAGCACAGGATTGAAAAACTTTATCAGTATACATAAAAAAGATGGGAACGTAATAAAAATGGGAGCACAGTTTTACACATTAAAGGGTTAAGGAACATGGACGACTTCTTGTACTACGATAAATATGGCACTTTACCTTGAAAGAGACAGGGGGGCCACCTGAGAGCGATTGTCAAGTGGTGGGAGGGGCATTGGATGAGTGGGACCCCTGAGCTTTTAAAAGGGTAAAGAGACAAAGAACCTAATAGAAAATGGAGAAATGCTACGAACTGACACTTCTCAGAGAAGGAGTCCCAGCGACTCTTCAACCCCAGAAAAGGTGCTCAACGCCAGTCATGACAACGTGAATACCAACCAGCACTGCACCGAGATGTGCCTTCACATGGATCGGACGGTCAGATGCCCCCGTTTTGGCAGCCCTGCTGTTGGGGGCGGGGAGGCAGGCACTCGGGTTGATGGTGGGAGTGAAATCGGTTCAGCCTCCATGGAAAGCAATTTTACAAGATTGACTTCCATTTTAAACGGGCACGATTCTGTTTCTAGTACTCTGTTCTAGTCTGCCCAGGCACTGCCGGAGCAAAGCTCCAGAAATGGGTTGGCTTTCATAAAGGGGATTTATTTGGGGTAAAAGCTTACAGTTCCAAGGCTGTGAAAAGTCCCAGTCGCGGCAGCGTAACCACAGCTGCCACGTGGTGAAGCAGGGTGGCCGCCGGCCTCTGCTGAGGTTTGAGCTCACTGTGGGCCACGAGGCACGGGGCTTGTCTCTCTCCGGCCTCGTCTCTGAGTCTCGGCTGCTCTGATTTCTTCCCGAGGTTTGGGCTCAGCTGAGGGCAGCCAGGTGTGTAGCAGGCTTGTCGCCTCTTGAGCTGCCCTGTGGGCCCAGCCTCTCCCCGCCTCTCGGGGGCTCCTCTCCTTGCAGCACAGCTGTGGACGAAACTGTAGTCTTTTCCCTCTCGCATGGCAGGATCACATATGGGGCTTCCTTTTCCTGTATCTGTCTGTCTCTCTCTGTGACTCTGGTTTTATCAGACCCAACAAGAGGGCAGAGACTCAACCTGAGTCACGCCTCACTGACTAGTCTAATCGAAAGCCCTAAATTGAGCTTATCGAGTAATCTAATCAAAAGGTCCTCAACCGAATTTAATGCAATTAAAGGTATCACACCCGCTGGAACAGATTAAAAACATAATCCTTCTCTTTTTGGGATTAATAAAATAATCTCAAACTGCCACAGTATCCTTCCTGCAACGTGGCTCAACCTGTGCAACACTGCATCTCCAGGGGCTGCTATCGTGGCATTTCTTGTAAAAATGACGTCAGTGAACAATCAAAATGTCTGGTCACAGGAAACTGGTGAAATAAATTCCGGCTTGTCCATACAATGGGATACCATGCAGCCGTAGAGAAAGAATGAAATTTAAGGACACGATATTCAAAATACCCTGAATGAGAAATGCAAGCTGAAGCTGCGGTCGGCCACCGTCGGTGTGGAGGGGGCACCACAGACAAAAAGTCCACATCTGTCTGCCCCGAATGGCGACGGGAGAAAACCCAAGGGCTGCTGGCTAGGCACCTGGGGGTGGGATAATGGGGGGCACTGGTGGGCATTACGAAACCCTTCTTACCATTAGATGTTTTTGACCAAGTATATATGTTACTTTTCCCATAAGAAAAATTTATTAATAAAGGGGAGGGGCAAATCTAAAAAGGTACGCGCTGTGATCCCAGCTGAGGGGGTCATCTCAGGATGGGGGGTGTGGCAAGCTGACCTGTGCACCCCAGAAGAAAGCTGCTTCATCTTAATCCCGTTCCTGTGGATGTGACCCCGTGGAAATGGGACCTTTTGAAGGCGTGGTTTTTAAGTTTGGCCCAGCTTAATCCTACTACTGGAGGTTTAATGGAGAGAAAGCCACAGGGAGGAGCAGGAGAGAAAGGAGGGGGTGTCACCAAGTGATGGGAAGCCAAGGACCCCGGGACCGCCGGCCGGGCAGAGTCTCCTGGCCAGGAGGAAGCCAGCCTTCCAGCCTCTGAAACCGGGAGCCAGTAAGCTCCTGATGCTGAGCCAGCACATCGCGTGGTGTCTGCCGTGGCAGCCAGGAAGCTGAGACAGTGGGTTACACGTGGTGGTTATTTTTATTACCGTAAGCACAGCTGTTTCCAGTAGAAGGGCCCATGCAATCTGGCTCCACAAAGGAGAAACACGTCTCTCAGTGAGAAGGTGATTTGTTGCGAATGCACAAGCAAGGAACCGGGCGAATCTTCCCGAAACCGGTTCACGGTGAGAATGGGAGCTAGGGTTTTTATAGGCAAAACAAAGAAAAGGGGTAGTTGAGAAGAAAAACAAGTAAAGTGACGCCGGGGGTCTCATGAGGAGGGTACGTGCAATTTGTCGGTCCTGCGTTGTCTCGAGCACGCAGAACTTGATTTCAGCGGCTAATAAACCACAGCTAGGATGTAGCTGTGCAGGTACGAGGTCTCCACGGCTCTTTTCTCAGCCAAACGTTCAAGGGCTCGCTGAGAAAAGTTAGATTCGCACCATTCTGTCTGGTTTTGCTTTGAGACGCTATCTTATTCCTTATTCTTCAAAACTGAGAACGTCCGTTAATACCCTTCAGGGGACTAAGTGCAAAGAGCAAACTTCTAAAACTAGATGCATAGAAAACCAGCTCAACTAGTTTTAGAATTTTCAGAGCTGCTTAAGAAACGTTAATCACATTTTCCAGCTATCATTTTCCTCTTGAGCTTTTATGCATCTGTCAAATCACGAAAGCATGTGTTAGTCCTATAACCGAAAAAGAAGGCCTTGACAAACATGCCAAGAAAGCGTGAGAAGGGATTCGCCCTGCCTGGGTGCCTGGGCCATGCTTAGGATGAAGGAACGAAAGGAGGTGGGACTTTGTCTCTGGCATACACGGAAGACGTGCACACTCACACCCTTCAAGGTGTGAGTCAGAGTCAGTCATGGAGAAAGGAACGAAACCAAAGCAGGAGGGCGTCTTGAAAGCTCCCGTCAGCTGGTGGCGGTGAGAGCAGGTGTGGCATTGTGACTGTCCTGTAGTGTTTGCATCATCAAGAGCCTGGTGACGTCACCATGGGCACCAGAGGCCACAAAGACCCGAGCCACGACCCTGGGAAAGCGTCTCTCCTCCCAGGTCACCTCTGGCTGTCTCTCTCCAGCCCCCTAACTCAAGGTAAAAGGGACCGCCTGGAAGTTCGGATGCCCCCAGGCTTGGCCTTGGCCGCTCTCTGGACGGAACAAGAGGTGTGTCGGCCTCCCACTCGTCCTTGGGGAGGAGGCCATCGAGGCCATGCTGCCGGACAGTCTGACTAGATGAGCCCCGGCCTCGCCCCCTTCGATTCAGAGGGTGGTGGTTTTCACGGTGCTGGGGCCCACAGCCGTGCCTGCGGGGGCCGCCCAGGCGGTGCTGTCTGAAGGCCTGAGCAGTGGAAATACCACGCAGGCCACATTTGTGGCGTCCAGTTTTCCAGCAGCCACCTTACGAAAGGTAAGAAGAAACAGATTGCTTTTGATAGTGTATCTTACTTAACCCAGTATACCCGGAAATGATCATTTCATCGCGCATTCAAGATAAAACCGTTAGGGATATTTTGGTTCTTTTCATTGAGTACCGAGTCTTCACCCTCAGTGTGTCCTTTGCACTTACGGCCCCTCTCCCTTCAGACCAGCCGCACGGCCCGTCCTCAGTGGCCGTGTGTGGCTGTGGCTTCTGAACTGGCTGGTGCAGATTTAAGCATTTTTCTCATTAAATAAGCGTTTATCAATTCATATCACAGACCTCCATTTCACTGGAACACACAGCCTGGGGCCTGAGCCTGAGAGAAAACCAGCCGAGGCTGCGGGAACCAATCACCACAAACTCGTTGGCTTAAAACAACAGAAATTTATTGTCTCGCGGTGCTGGAGGCCAAAAGCCCAAACCCCAGGCGTCCACGGGGCCAGCTGCCTCTGAGGCTCGGGGGCAGGTCTCTCCGTGCCTCTTGCAGCTTACGCTGTCTGCCGGCCATCCACGGATGCCCATCTGCCCTTGTGTCTGTGTCCCTTTTCCAAATCTCCTCCTTCTAGGACAAGCCGTATGGATTAAAGTCACCCAGTCTAGCTTGGCCTCACTTAGCACACGTTCAAAGACCCTCTTCCCAAGCGGGTCCCGTTGATGGGGCCAAGGAGGAGGGCCTGGGCTTGTCCTCTGGGAGCCCAGCTGACCCCACGGCAGCTGAATCGGGAGTCCTGCTGAAGAGCTCCGGCACGCGGCGGCGGGCGCCGAGCGTCCATTTTGGAGCCTGACGACTTTCAGTTAGACTTGCGCCGCCGTTTACAAGCTTCTGCCTCGAGAGAGCGACTGCGGCCTGGACTGCCTGTTAGTCGTCCTGTCTCTGTGAGGGAAGAGAATAAACAGTGCTGGGACAGAACAGGCCCGGCTCAGCGGACTTCCTGAGGACGTCACTTTCTTCTCACAGCCACGCAGAGCTTTGCCACTTCAGTCTGCGCAGCCAAGGTGGGCTTTGATGGAGGAGCACGAGGAAGGTCCCGGCTGTGGCGACACACAGCGCCAATGGGCCGCGTAACAGCAGGAGCCTGTTGGGCCCGGGTTGGGGGGCATCTCCTGGCCGCCCGGCCGTCGTCGGGGTCTGGCCTCCCGTCACGGGGCAGCGCGCGTGGCGGCGTCTCCTCTCCTCCTCGGGGTTCGTCGACTCCCGGCTTCGGGCTGCTCCGTCTGTGGGCAGCGTCCTGAGCTGAGAAGGCCTTGAGCCCCCTTGGGTAAAGGTCCACCCCCATTCGCTAGGGCACCCGAGCTAGTGAAGTCTTCCAAGGCCCGTTTGCCAGCGGTTCACAGCACAGGCCGGGGCTGCGGACCCTGAGCCACTCAGATTCTGAAGCCACTTCAAACAGACTACAGGTTTCCCCGGCTCCAGCCCGCCTTCGCCCCACGGCTGAACGTTCTAGAAGCAGGCTCTTAGATCGGCCTCCAAATGTCTGTTGTCAGAAAGTGACAAGGATGTAGTTGTTTACTTTTAAAACCCTGCTTTTCCTCCTTTTCCCTCAGGAGAGAATGCATTACAGAAGAAAGCTGGCACTGATTTCATTCGCTTTATCGGTGATGCTGCTTGAGCGTTATTTCAGGTAAACTTAATCTATTGATAAACCCTTAATGGACGCCAGGGCTGAGCTAAACTGCTGAGTTTTATCCAGAGATACTAGTAACGGCTTCTAAATCAGTCTGAAGTTATCTTCTATCTGGGGACACAACAAGTATATATATTTTAATTCTTTCAGTTTTAAATATCCGACAAGTGTTTTGAGCACACTTCTGGTGCCAGGCCTTCTTCTAGGTATTGGGGAAGCAGCAATCTCCCAAACGAAATCCCTGCCCTCGGGGAGCTTACATTCTAAGTGGAAGAGAGAAAAAACAAATATGAAACATGCTGTCAGGGATATCATACTTTAACAAATATCAGAAAGCAAAAACAAAGTAGTGCTGGATGGCTCTTTGAGATGAGTTGTAAGCCATCTCAAAGTTCCATTTCTGTGGTTTTTGCAAACTTGACTAAATAACTGCTTTGGAAATATAGGTGTACTGGGGGCAAATCTGTTAACCTGCTAAAATTCTCTCATGTAGAAAAATTCAAATTCTTAGCTCCTCCATTCCCCCTATGCATGGACTCCTTTTAAAATGATGTGATGTTTCCAAATGCTGTTTAAAAATCAGGTGTATTGTGAGAGTTATGTCTTCAAAAATTAACCCTTTGTAAACATGTATCTGATAAAAGACTTGTACCCAAAATAAATAAATTTTAAAATTTAATGACAAAAATCAAACAACCTAATTTAAAAATGGGCAAAAGAGCTGGACATCTCACCAAAGAAGATATATAGACAGCAAAGAAGAATATAAAAAGATGCTCAAAATGATTTATTAGGTGATTGCAAATGAAAACCACTACACCTCTATTAAAATGGCTAAAATCTGGCAATACCACATGATGACAAGGATGCAGAGAAAGGGGAACTCTCATTGCTGGTGAGAATGCAAAATGTACAACTTTGGAAGACAGTTCAGAAGTTTCTTACAAACTTAATCTTATCATATGCCACAGCTGTTGTGCTTCTAGGTATTTACCCAATAAGGAATCTTATGTCTACACGAAAACCTGCACATAACTGCTAGAAGATGGTGGTGTAGGAAACTCCAGGAACTGGTTCTTATATTAGTCAAAGTTCTCCAGGGAAACAGAACCTACAGGCAATAACTGTAAATACTAGGAGATTTTATAAAATCGTCTCATGTGAACATGAGGATGCACAAGTTTAAATTCCATAAAGCAGGCTGCAAGCCAGTGACTCAGATAAAGGTCCTTGAGGAGTCCCCAGGAGATGCCTGAAGTAGAGATGGGGGTTCTCTCTCTGAATGCTGAAATCACTTCTCCGTTTAAGGCCTTCAGCTGATTGGATGAGACGTCACTCATTGCTGACAGCAACCTCTTCAGCTGACTGTAGACGTAACCAGCTATCTATGCAATCCACTCACTGATGATTAAAGTCCATGAAATGTCCTTGTATTACAATTAGCCCAGTGCTTGCTTGACCAGGCAACTGGGCACCGTTACCTGGCTGAGTTGACACACTGACCTAACCATCACACTAGTTATGCAGTGAAAGCAGTGCTCAGAGGAAAATTTATAGCTCTAATGCCTGCATTAAAAAAGGTGATGGGAGCACATGTGGCTCAGGCAGTTGGGTGCCCGCCTCCCACACAGGAGGTCCTGGATTTGGTTCCCAGTGCCTCCTAAAGAAGACAAACAACGAGCAGACAATGAGCAAAAAAACCCCATGAACAATGACGAGACAATAAGCAAAAACAACAAGCAAGACAATGAGCAAAAACAAAACGAACAGGGAGCAGATGTGGCTCGAGCAGTTGGGTGCCTGCCTCCCACGTGGGAGGTCCTGGGTTTGCTTTCTAGTGCCTCCTAAAGAAGAAACAGACAACAAGCAAACAGATGAGGGAGCCATCTCAGGAGGGGAAAAAAGATGAGCGATCACAAATCAGTAATCTAGATCAGCACACAAAAATCAGCTGTGTTTCTATACATTAGTAATGAGCAATGTGAGGAGGAAATCAAGAAAAAATCCCATTTACAATAGCAACTAAAAGAGTCAAATATCTAGGAATAAATTCAACCAAGGAAGTAAAGACCCTGTACACAGAAAACTACAAAACAAAACTGACAGAAATGAAAGAAAACCTAAATAAATGGAGAGACATCAGTTCTCATGATTGAAAGATTTAATATCATCAAGAGGGCGAAGCTGCCTGTAAGGTTCTACAAATTCAATGCAATTGCCAACAACTTTCTAGCCTTTTTGTGTGTGAATTGATAAGTGGCCTCAAATAGCCAAAATAATCTAGAAGAGGGAGAACAAAGCTGGACAACTCACACTTACTGACTTCAAAACAGTACAAACTACAGTAATTAAAACAATGTGCTATGTTAGAGGTGGAGACTAATGGAATAAAACAGAGTCCAGAAGTAATCCACACTCCGATGGCCAGTTGATTTTCAACAAGGGTGCCGCGGCCATTCGTTGGGGAAATAATAGTCTCTTCAAAAAATGCTGCTGGGACAACTGGAAATGTACATGCAAAGAATGAGAGTGGACTCTGATCTCTCAACATACACAAAAACTAATTAAAAATGGATCAGTGATCTAAACTTCTCTGATAAAAATATATATTAAAAAAAGCATCAGTGATCTAAATATAAGCGCTAATACTATTAGATTCTTACAAGAAAACATAGCAAAATATCTTTAGGACCTTGTAGTAGGCAATGGAGTTTTAGATTTTACCCCAAAAGCACAAGCAACAAAAGGAATAATATTTATAATGGATATCATCAAAATTAAAAGCTTTGTGCATCAAAGGACATTATTAAGAAAGTGAAAAGATAGCCTACAGAATGGGAGAACATATTTGGCAACCATATATCTGATAAGGGTTTAATATCCGGAATATATAAAGATATTCCTACCACTCACATTAAAAAGGCAAAACAACCCAATTTAAAATGGGCCAAAGATTTGAAGAGACATTTCTTCAAAGAAGATATTAAAATGACCAATAAATATATGAAAAGATGCTCAACATCATTTAAAACTACAAGATACTACTTTACATCCATTAAGATGGTTATTATTAAAAAAATAATGAAAATAACAAGTGTAGATGAGGCTGTGGAGAAATTGGAAGCCTTGAGCATTGTTGGTGGGAATGTAAAATGGTGCAACCACTGTGGCAAATGGTTTGATTGTTCCTCAGAAAGTGAAATATAGAATTACAATATGACCTGGCAGTCTACTCCTAGGTTTATACCCCAAAGAACAGAGAGCAGGGACGCAGATATTTGCACACCAATGTTCATTGCAGCATTATTCTCAATAGCCAAAAGGTGGAAGCAACCCATGTGCCCATCAAAAAAGTGAATAGGTAAACAAAATGTGCTATACCACACAGTGACCATGATTCAGCTGCAAGAAGAAATGAAGCTGATTGTTCTGTAAACCCACAGCTTCTCTAATAAACAAAACAGAAAAACAAAAAGAAAACAAAAAAGAAACGAAGTGCTGGTACATACTACAACATGGATGAGCCCTTGAAGACATCACATTGAGTGAAATAAGTCAGATACAAAAGAACAAATATTTTATGATTTTTCCTATATGAAATACTTAGAATAAGTAAATTCATAGAGAGAGAGAGCAGAATGGTGGTTACCAGGAGTGGTGGGAGGGGGTGTATTGGGAGTTATTGCTAATTGCAAATGAGTTTTGGTTTTTTGATTATAAAGATTGTCTGGGAATAGACTGTTGAAAGTTACACAGTATTGCCAATATACTTAAAGTCAAACAACTGTCCACTTAAACTGGTTAAAATGATTTCAATGTTATATATATTTTACCAGAATTAAAAAAATTAAAAACCTTTATACAAATGTTTATATTAATAGCAAGTTTATTTATAATCACAAAAAACTGGAAGCAACAGGATGTTCTTCAAAGGTGAATGGATCAACAGACTGTGGTACATCCATACAATGGAATATTATTCAGTGATAAAAAATGAACTCTCAAGCCATAGATGTTAAAAGCAGGTTGCAAAGTGAAAGAAGCCAATGTAAAAAAGCTACACATGGCGTGATTCCAATTATATGACATCTGAAAAAGACAAAACTATAGAGATAATTTTAAAAATCAGTGGTTGCCAGGGGTTTGGCAGGGGCAGAGGGATGAATAGGTGGAGTACAGGACGTTTTTTAGGGTCGTGAAACTACTCTGTATGATACTGTAATTGTGGATTCATGACATTATGCAGTCATCAAAACCCACTGAGCCTTAGAGGATAATGAGTGAAGCTTTATGTATGAAACATTTTAAAAAAGCATTTACGATGTTGGAGGAAGCTCAGGATGGAATGTAGAATGTGGGGACAAAACACTCTAACTACATCACAAAAGTTACGAACAAGCCTCACTGAGACTTCTGGGAAGATGGCAGGGCTCAACTCTCTCACAAAAACAATGGAGGAAGGGCAAAAAGCAGTCTGAGGGAGCTGCTTTGGGGATCTGCAGACCAGGAGAGTGCTGTGCATTGTCCAGGAGGAAGAGGCACAGCGAGATGAAGAAGCTGAAAAGAAAACTGAGTTACCAGCTGCTGAGGCTGGGCACCCATCCCCCCAAGGAGCACAGCCTGGGTAGGACCCGCGGCTCACTGCAGCCAACAGGTGGGGATAGACCTCTTCCTCCCTGGGAGGAGGGAGGGCATGGAGGAGGGTGGAGAGTGGTTTCTCGTCAGTGAATTTGGCCAGAAGAGCTTGCTCTGAATCTCGGCTGGAACAGACCAGAATCACTAGCAAGTGGAGGTTGAAAGAGACGCCTCCGTGGAAAGTCGCCGATGAGCGCCATCTTCTGGCAGGTTGGAAAACTGCAACAGGTGAAAATGTTTTTAGGGGTCTCCCCCCGCAGACCCCTGAGGGCAGATCTGGGCCCCATTAAGTGAGTCCCTGGCCCGATTTTGATAGCTTAAGCTGGGGAATTTTAAAGATTTAGAATAAGTTGGACCCCAAATCAAAGAAAAGCCATGAAACAAAACCACCAGGCAAGAGAGAGAAGTTGACTGTGGGCGCAAGTTCAGCAACATAATCAGATGCCTAGACACGAGCGAAAAGCACAAGCCCTGCCGAGAAGCAGGGAGAGCCGGCCGAAGGCGCCAGCCGAAGGCCCTGACGACACAGGATCTACGGCTAGTCAGCGGCAATCACACAGAGCTCCTGAATCGATTCCAGGTGAAGGGAAATACGGCTCAAGAGCTAAAGGGTTTCAAGACGACACTGGGTGAGCATGAAGAGCGATTGCAAGGCCTGTAAAGAAAAGTAGCAGCTTATGGGAATGAAAGGCACAATGGGTGAGCCTGAAACCCCGCTGAGGGGTAGGGAAAGGTGCTGGACTAAGCAGATTTGGAAACAAGTGGCATCTCTAGGACTGAAGGCAAAGGGCACGGTGCGTGGGCACTGAACTCTGCGTGATGAAGCCGCTCCCCGCTGGTGTACGCTTTAGGGGCTCTGATCCTGCCATGCGTGTCTACTGGCATGAAACAATTAAGAAAATGGGTGGCGAGTGGAGGAAGCCAGGCTTCTCCCTGCTGAGTGGCAATTTACAGGTAGTCAGGGGAGGACTGGGAATGAGCCATGTGATAATGAATGAAGTTTGGAGACCTCAGCATGAACTTAGATTTAGCTTACTATATTACCGACAGTTACATATAGAAATACTTATAAATATGGGTTAGCATACACATAAATATTTCGTTGTTCCATTAACTGAGCTGGCCTAAAATCAAATCACCGCAGTAACAGCAAGCCCACCTAGAGCCCAGACCTACTGGTTTCTCCAAATAGGAGAAAATTTCTGATTAATTTGGAGAGCCCAGATCTATCGATTACTCCAATGAAAGGAACCAGGGCTCCTTGGAGAAATGGCTGATTCTACGACTGGGGCAGGAAAAAGACATGAGGAGCCTGGAGCATCTTGTAGTGCCAGAAAACAAGGAAGTACTTGGAAAAAATATCAAATTGCGGGTGAGTCAAAGGGACGTGGGAGCCAACTGAAAGAGTTCCCGGCAGCCGGAGCTGGAATGACTCGAGCAGCAAATGGTCGTGCTGGGTTACAGATCAAAGGATGAACATGCTGGTGCACACAAATGGGGAGAAGAGACAAACCCTCATTCAGAAGTCTCCCAAATGATTTCTGTAGATGCTCTGCCCTCCAAAAGGTGGAGCTAGCTCCCCTGCCCTGTGAGAACTGCACGTGGCGGCTTCTTTCTAAAGGACACGGGGTGGAAGGGGGTCGAGAGTCACTTTGCAGCCGAGAAATCTGACAAACCCCATCTCAGCCAGGTGCTCAGGGTCGAGGTCGGCAGTGATAAGTCAGGCAAGTCTGGGAAATACGGAGACATGATGGCTAAATGTAACGTGGTATCCTGGGTAGGATACTGGAAAAGAAAAAGGAAATTAGGTAAAATGTAAGGATAAATGAGTTTAGTTAATAATAGCAATGTATCAATATTATTTACTTGTAACAACTGTACCAGTGAAGGATGCTAACAATAGCGGGAACGGATGCAGTTTTTCTGTCAATCTAAAGCTGTTCAAAAAATAAAGTTTGTTAAACAAGAAGTGGAAATGAAGAAAAGTAAATAATACAAAGAGAAGAAAAGGGAAAATTACCCCTTGCTGGTGGCGTAGCACACACAGTGGAACGGATGGGGGCCAGGGGTAGGAGATGCTGAGGATAACGACGGGCCGCCTGTGGCGGAAAGGACACCGGAGACCATGTGCCAGTCGAAGGCGTGGACGTCGTCACGTTCCCTGGACATTCTCCCTGGGGATAGCAGACGCTCAGTAATCACTTGGTTAAAAACGAGTAAATAAATGGATGTGAATTCTAGACTTTTTGTTATCACATTGCAATAGGTCTTTGTTCAAATTCAAAACTAGAATATTTTCTCCCATTTATCTAGAGAATAAAGAATCATTTGCTGCAGGGCTGACAGATTTAACAAAACTACAGGATGCCCAGTTAAACTTGAATTTCAGATAAACAGTGAATCATTTTCAGCACAAATATGTCCCTTGCAATATTTGGGACATTTACTAAAAAATGATTCTTTGCTTCTCTGAAAATCACATTGAACTGGGCATCCTGTGTTTTGTCTGCCAACCTACGGTGGAGGCACCCCTGCTGGGGAGATCTGTCGTGCGCTTGTTCTATGCGCTGGCCAGAGACAAATGGGTCCCCGTGGCAGGAGAAACAAAACCAAAGACGGAACTCCCTGGCGGCAACCACTGCTCAATTTCTGGGGTATCGGTTCAGAAATAGTCTATGCACTGCGCGTAGATATGTGGAGATGGGTTGTATGGAGTTTGTGCGTGTGCATCTCCAATTGTGCTGGCTCAGCACCCTCACCTGCTTACAGGGGACGAGGGTCTGATGTTTGCTGTGGTTTGAGTATCTCTGCAGAGTAGAAAGCATGGTTTTCTACTCATTGATCATTCCTTAGGAGCTCAGAAATGAAAAGACCAATACTCAAAATGAACGGTGGTTTTTTAGGGAGTTCTCCACTTGTCCCTCGGCTTTTCGTGAGGTTTGGAATGGGCAGTTTGGATTTTGATAGAATCCAGCCCCGGGGAATCCCATAACGGAATGTCTATGGCTAAAGACACCTCTCCTGATATCAGAAAGGGATGCTTTCCTGATTTTCTTACTTACAGAGTATCTTGTGGTTGTGAAAGAGAAGTCACTCAATAAGCTTGTCAGTTGAACAATCAGCTTCAGGCACACTGTATCTCTAGATGAGTCCTGTATTTAATGAAAACCAAGATGAGCATCTAGAATTCTACGCCCTCCCTTTCTCAGCAGCTTGGAACGAAGGCACTAATGTTTGACAAATGAATTTAATTCAATTTGCATTTTATTCATGTTTACACTCTCCTATCTACTCTGCTTATTATTGTTTTTTAATCCTCTTTCCTAAAAACCAGATGAGATATTTCTTCTCCGAGTGGCTTTCCCTGACTTACATATTCCCATGGAGCTCTGGCACTTCCTGCTGGCACTTATCTCCAAGCGCTGGAACTGGTCATTGAATGTTGTGCTCTCTGCTATGAGTTTCCTGAGGGCAAGACTGGACCTAAATATTCGTAGTTCTAGAACCAGCACCCATAGGGCTCCATAGCTAATGGTTAAATGAGTGGAGCCTTAGTGTTCTCCAGAAAAGCAGAACCGGCAGGATGTGTGTGTGTGCGTGTGTGCGTGTGTGTGTACAAATATACATGTATGCATACATATAAATATTGAGTTTTATTGGCTGATGTGACTATGGGGATTGGTAAGTCGGAAGTCCTAACCCTACAGGGCAGGCCACGAGTTGAAAACGCTGATGAAGGTGAAGTTGAATTCCACAGCTGGCTGAAGTAGAGACGGAAACTCTTCTTTCTGACTGCTGAAATCCTCGGTTCTGGCTTTAGGACCTCCACATGATTGGATGAGGACTAGCTCCTGTGCTGATTGTAGGTGCAACCAGCCATAGATGCAACCAACTGACGGTAGATGCAAAGCCATCTATGAAGCACCCGCACAGTAGCAATCAGGCCTGAGCTTGCGTGACCAAACTGGACACAATAGCCCAGCCAAGCTGACACACGAGCTTGACCATCACAAATGGATTACTTGCAATAACTTTTCCCTTTGTACCTAGGAATCATAAAGAAAGAGAACTTCAGCACTCAAAATGGTTTGATCCTAGGTAAGAACAAAAATTTCTGCTCTCTTTCTCTCCCACACACAAAATCAATTGGCAGTAGCAGGTTTTGTTTTGTTTTGTTTTTTATTTCCATCACCAAATTGCAGCTATCCTGGGAGGTTTCCAGAAATTGTTTTTTATTTTTGTGTACAAACCTAGGGTCTATTTGTCAAGAATCAGGCAGTTAGGGTGCAGATGAGAAAGCTGGCACACTCTGCCTGGTTTATTTGGTCAAAGAGAGAATCTCTTCGGAAGCAGCTTGAAAATGCCACTAATCCCCTTCCCCCTGCCCCCGATTAGTCGTCAACACTCGGGGACCCCGCCCCCGCCCCATAATGT
>JAQZBX010055099.1:0-18500 GCA_029593785.1 Cabassous unicinctus | reverse complement strand
ATATATATATATATATATATATATATATATATATTTTAAAGGTGCTTAGATTACCTAAATATTACTCAGAAATTACAGGGATTCCCATGTTCCCCACCACTCACACCACCAACAACATCCCACACCACCATTCCTCCTCCGTGTGGTACATATTCTAAGATATGTCCTCAGTGTGATAAAGCAGGAATGCAGGACATGTGGATCAAAAAGCACAGGAAAGTCAAATGCATTGTTTTTTTCCCCAAAGGTCACTTATATAAGAAACCATTAAATCAACTATAAAATAGTAATAAAATATCACTATTCCTTTCATTCATTTAAATGTACTGTATTTACTTATCATAAAATCAATAAAGTAAATATGAGAAAATATGAGCTACTTCTTAAAGGATAAAATTTTACAACTTCAAAGAAGGACATTAAAGAAAATCTAAAGAAAATCATCCACCTGTCCATTGATACGTGTATTAGTCAGCCAAAGGGGTGCTAATGCTAAATACCAGAGATTGGTTGGTCTTTATAAAGGGTATTTATTTGGGGTAGATTTCCACAGTTACCAGGCCATAAAACATAAGTTTCTTCCCTCACCAAAGTCCATTGCCACATGTTGGAGCAAGACAGCTGCCAATGTTTGCCAGGGTCAGACTTCTTGGGTTCCTCTCTTCCCAGGGCTGCATTTCTCTCTGGGCTCAGTGCCGCTGTTTCCTCCAAAAGGTCAGCTGTAGACTATTAGGCTCTCTAGGCTTTGCTTCTTTCCACAAGGCCAGCTGTGAACTCTCAGGTGAATGGCTCATCTCTGTACCTGGGCTTTCTTTCCAACATCAAAACTGCAACTCAAAAACTGCTGCAACTCTGTTCTTTGTGATGCCTTTTATATTTTATTCCTCACCCACCAAGGGGTGGGGTTCAACACCCTACTGACGTGGCCCAGTCAATGCCCTAATCATGGCTTAATCATGCCCAGATGAACAGATTAGTTTACAAGCATAGTCCAATATATATTTTTGGAATTCATAATTATATCAAATTACCCAATGGCTACAATAGGAAATCTATATTAAAAACAGGTTAATTTGGTCCAAATTGCTCTATAAATTGAATAAATTTCTGAACAAATCACAACAATATTTTTAAATGGAAATCTGGAGTGATCTTCAAATCCATTTGGAGGACCTCAGGTTCAGGCCAAGCCAAAATAACTGGTAACAGATTTACACTCCCATTCTAAAAAATAAAAATAGACAGACAAAATATATTAAGCAACTCTTTCAAACATCAGACAAATTCCTGAGACCAGGAAAGGAAATAAATATGATGAGTGTTATTATTAATCTGGCTTTTAACCTGGTAGCACACAAAAGAATATGCCATAGGGAGAAGAAACAATAGAATAGCCCATTGGTCTCAATGAAGGAGACTGAGATCAGAGCCTTCAGAGGCCAAGTCAACTGGAGTGGTCATGTGAAAGTTCCCGAAAGGATGAAGGTTCACAGAAAATGCTCTAGAAATGTAACTAGAATTGCCTTTAGTCTGTGATATATAATGAAACTCCTTAAGACTGTGCAAAGAAGTAGTAAGTACCTGTAAGAGGAAAATTCTCAGAGTTACACACTGCTAAGAAACATTTTAGTTCTTAACATACAGAGTGGAGAAGTCTCACTGAACACCCAAACCACTCATTAGAAACCCCAGAAGTGAAAAAACTTAGTATTAGGAATGAACTATGCCTAGAATGAAGATACTCTGGATCTGCCTATCAAAACCTATCAACAAACCCAGAAAAAGTCAAGTTGCTTTGCAAATAACTTAACTTCCTCCAAAAAAATGTCAACACTCATTAAGAGAAGACAACAGAAATTCAGATATTCAAAATGTAGCATTTACAATGCCTAGCATCCAATACAATTTACTGAGCATGATAAAAAGGAAACTGTGACATATACCAGGAGAAAAATCAATCAATAGAGCACGCAATGGCAGACAAGATAGAATTAACAGAGAAGAACTTTCAAATGGCTATTTAAAAACATGCTAAAGACATAAAAGGATACATGAACATAATGAAAAGGAAAATAGAAGATACAAAGAAAACCACTGGAATTCATAAAGTTAAGAAATATGATATTAGAAATGAAAAACTGAATCTTAAAGCAAATTAGTGACTAACGAAAAACTAGTAAACTTAAAGATTTATAAATATAAGATACCCATTGCTAAGACCAGTCTCCTTTATTGAGTGTAGACCCCATCAGCTGTAGATGCACTCAACTGACTATAAATGCAAATCCATCTATGAAATACCCTGACAGAAACAATCTGGACATATCTCACTTAGCCAAACAATTGCTCACAAAATCCTAGCTAAAATGTCTTGTGAAAGTAACCATCACAGTGTACCCCTTTTAAACTTGACAGCCATAAACACCTTAAACCACATTTACCTCCAAATAAAGACCATAACACAGTCTTCCTTCCACCTAACATAAAAAAACTGCCCTACATGAAACTGAAAACACCAACCTTTTCCCCAGAAAAGGATGCAAGTCCATGGGTGAGATTCACTCTTATCCTTGATAGCCTGTAACTTAAATACTATGACATGAAGTTAATACAACTTGTTATATAATAAGGGGATAAGATAGGGAAGAAAAAAGAGATAATTGATTTATGTATGTATATAGAAACATTTTTTAGAAAATAAGGAAGAAATATTCATAAACATAGTCTTTATTTCTATAAATGGCCACATGGTCATAGCTGGTATTTACAGCTACCTTCTTTCACTCATTACCAATTTCATATTCCTGTTAAACACTCAGTAAGCACCCCAGCTGCACATGGTTCTTCATTCCTGAAAGGTCTGGGTCATCAGTAATCCTTCCTATAGGGATTCTTGTAGTTTTCCATTGACTTTAATGAAAGGGCATGGTAGTGCTAAGAGATGCCCTAAGAGATCTCTTGTCACAAGGCACAGTCTTCTTTATGTCCATTGTATAGTAACAGTTCACTGTCCTCTTGGTAATCAGGATCAATCACTCTAGTTAGTACAGTATCTCTGTTCTCTGCCCAATGATTCAGAGGTATGAGCCCATATCAAATCCAGCCTGATTCAACTTTATGTTCCCTCTCCCATTACTCCACATTCTTAATATCTATTCCCACACATATTCTCCTGTTTTCTTTTGGTATAAAAGAAAATTGGAAAAATCATTTAGTTCTTTTGGAGCATAGTGCACCTCTTCATGGGTCACACATTTTCCTCACCTTTATGGACCTCTTGAGGCTTCAATTTAGTTATAGGTTTGGGGCTGAAGAGGGATGGGGGTGTGTCATGAAAGAAATTAGCAGTGCCTTGCTAGTCAAATACTTCAGAGGACTCCATTTCTTTTATCTGGCAAAATAGAGTTTGGCCAGACAGAGGTTGGATTGCTGGTTCCTCAATTCAGACAATTACAGGTTTAAGGCAAAGAAGACTCAATAAAATTTAAGGGTTCAAGGTCATCACCATCATCCAGATCTGCATACATATCCCCATTCCAATTTTCTGGGTCCCATTCCTTCCTAATAAATGCCTTCCCTTTAACAGCAGATACCCTGTGAGGCAGAGAATTCAATTTGCATTGACTTCTCAACACCTTGCATAAGAGTTTTCATCTTGTTTTGAAAACCCTCAACTCTGTGACTAAAAGAAATAGGAATTTATCTCAAGGCACAAATTAGAAATTTTCATGTCATTCATGAGGAACTTGAGTGGGAATATTGAAGACTTGAGCTCATCCTTTCCTTTAAAAACTTTAGCTAACATATTTAGGAAAAAACAGTCAAAATTACAGTTTGTTTTAAAATTTAAGATGCATCAATTAAATAAATTTTCTTACCTGATTTATCAGAGAAATATCTCAGTTTTGAGCTTGCACATGTAACTAAGTTACTATTCCTCTATTAAATAGGTAAGAAAAGTATCCCAAAATAGATGGAAGTAACTTACATGATGTTATCTTATAGCACACATAATACAAGATGAATGATAAAAGATTTTCAGAGACAATTGAAAATTAATTTTAGAAACAAACAATTTTTCACTCTAATATAAATTAATATGCTTTTATATACAAACACATACATATAAAACAAAATTGTCTAGTCTTGAATAACTGTTTGGGTATAAAAATGGTTATAAATTATTATTGAACTTAATTTTTTACTTAACAATTTGACCATGTTGGTGTTCAAACAAAAAAATCAGTGTGTTTGTGGACTCCTTAGAGTCAGATATTCAAGCACACACTTTTAAAAAAGAATCCTCTTCAACATCACAGGCATTGTATATCAAGAATAAATGTACTCTGTTGCCATTCATATTCCATAAGCAGAATACTCAGCACTCAGCTTACTTTTTTTTTTTTTTAAAGATACTTAGATTACATAAATATTACACAAAAAATACAGGGATTCCCATAACTCCCACCACCAACACCTCCCTCAACCTCCCACATAAACATCTTTCATTAGTGTGGCACATTAACTGCCAATTGATAAACACATCCTGGGGCTTTGCCATTAAGCATGGACCATAGTTCACATTGTAGACCACACTTTCTCCCACACAGTCTTGTATGTTATGAGATGATATAAAATGGCCTATACTGTCATTGCAATGTCAATCAGGACAATTCCCAAGTCCCAAAAAAGCCCCTGTATTACAACTGCTTTTCCCTCTCCCTGCTACCAGAGCCTCCAGTGGCCAATGGCTCCACATCAATGTTACAATTTATTCCATTTCTTGAATCACAATATGTCTACAGTAGAATACCATAACAGTGAGTCCACTCCAGTCCATGGTTCTTCCCCCATCCTGAGGAGTCTGGGGTGGTGATGTCCTCTCCACCTCCAATTGAGAGGGGCTTATATCCTATGGGGAAGATGGATGGGATTATACTAACTGCACCTGCAGACTATCTCCATTCCCTGGGATGGCCGTTTTCCATCATCATTTCCCCACCAGGTGGCTGGAGTGAGCCCAATTAGTTGTAGTGTAGGAGTTGCTGCTCCACCGAGGTTCTGGACCCAGCTGGCACATGGACAGCCCAAAGACTCCAGTCTCTGGATGTACACCTATAAACCCCAGCACCAAGTATAGGTTTGAATAGAAGGGACAGATGAGCTTTGTGTAGGGAAGACATAGTTGAGTCCAACTCTGTCACTCTCAGGAGCACAAACTCCAAAGTAGGGCCCACTGGCATGGCACCAGTCTCCAGAGCTATCCACCCAGACATAGGACCTGGATGTCTCCACAGCACTGAGGAGCCTCACTATTTGGGGTGAAAGCCACTTTGGAATTCTATGAGATCCTACTGAGATGTGCATAAGTGTTACTTCTGGGATGAGCACTCAACTCATTTTGAAGTCTCTTAGCTATATAAACTCATTTGTCTTTACTTTTTCCCCCTTATATTCAAGGCCTATTTCTAGTAATATTGCCAGTTGGAACTTGGTAGGGATCCCTCAGAGCCTGGGAATCTCATTCCCAGGGAATCATGTTCCATGTTGGAAGGAAAGTATGCATTCATATGCTGAGGTTGGCTTAGAGAGAGGCCACATTTGAACAACAAGGAGGCTCTCAGGAGGCAACCCTTAGGCACCCTATAACAATAGGCTATGTTTCCATTTCAAAAGCAAAGACACATAAGGCTAGTCATCAATATCAAGGGCCCATCAGTGGATCATCCTCCTTTGCCAGTCACTGCCCCTGCAGATGTGGGACTGAGCTGCTCCCCTAGAGAATGTGGCAGAGTTCTCCAGGATGGGAATTCAGCATTCTCTTACCTATTGGGTGATTCTCAACCCACCATGACAATGTCCAGTGAACATTTGAACATTTTTACATACCTTATATTTCTGCTCAGGTGAACTTCCTCCCATTCATCCCCCATCCCTGACATGCTACACCAATGATCCTCCCCCACCTGAGTTGCAACCATTCTGTGATCCAAAGCTTCTTCAAAGATGAAGCCATTACTATAGCTGAATACAATTAATAGGATAATGAAATAATAATGATAAGTTTAAATGTAAGAGATAAAATACATAAAAATTAAAAAATAGAATTAAATTAAAAGCTTGGAATATTAAAAAAATGAAAAATCTAAAAAAATTTTTTTTGACCTTTTGCCTTTCATCACTGCAATATCTGGTGTCCCATCTCTACTGAGGCACCTTCCCCCTCTCCTTCCCCAGTGTCTCACTATTTTCCATTTTGTCTTCACAGAAGTCTAGGTCACAGTAAAATCACACACAGAATACAAGAGACTCTCATATACACAACATCCTACTCCTTTCCTCCCCCCCATATTAATACCTTTCTATTTATGGATGGTAGCATTGTTATAACTGATATACATACAGTGAAAAATAGCTACTAAACATTGTCAATGTTTCACACTATGGTCTACAATTTAGACCATACACTTTTATAAATTTTGATGATATTTACCATGTCCTGTGTCCATCACTGTATGGTAATGAAGAACATTTCCTCTGTCCACTAAATACCCCTAGTTTTATCTAACCTATTCCTCCCACTCCATCAACCCAGGTTCCACAATGACCCCCTGGCTTGGCTCGTTGGATGTGAAGATTCATAGTTGCATGCAACAAGAGGTCTTGACAACACTGGTTTCTCCTCCCCTTTTAGGAAATGCCCTTGCTCTTGAGAGACTCCTGCTTGTCTATTTCTGAACAAATCGGTCCTCCCAAGGATGTGATTTCAACTCCTTCCCACTCATTATGTGAGTATCCACCTACTGATACAACATATTATGACAGAATGAACACTCACACCCTCCCTAGAAGTCTGTTCTAGGTACACCCTGTCCCGAATGCCCCCTCAATCAACACCCTAAAGCAGTGACTCTTCCTTGTCATATTACTGTAAGAGCATTCCCATTCTCTGTACTTTTCACCTCTTACTTACAAATTCCCAATTTTCACCTGGTCCCTCTCCCAATACTATGCTCCCCCTTCCTCCCAGGATCGTTGGTCTTCTAAACCACCCTTCCCAATCTACCCACTTGTCAGGATTGTACCACCAAACCCAATAATATCACTAACCTTCTGTCCTATCCCTTCAATATGTAACTACACTCTATCACTTTACCATAGATTACATCCATATGGGTGATGGCTCACAACCTTCTCTTCTCATTCTATTTCTTGTAAATCTATCTTACAGACAATAGATCTCTGAAGCTGCTCAATTTCCTTAATTCATATCAGTGAGGTCATGTACTGTTCATCCTTCAATGCCTGGCTTGCATCACTCAATATAAGGTCCTCAAGATTCATCCATGTTGTACCGAGTGTTAGCACTTTCTTCCTTCCCACAGCTGAGTAATATTCCATTTTATATTTGCACCATATTTTGTTTATCCATTCATCTGTGGATGGGCATTTGGGTTGATTTCAACTTTTGGCAATAGTGAACATTGCCTCTATTAACATTGGAGTGCATATATCTGTTCGTGTCTTTCCTTTCAATTCTTCAGGGTATATAACCAGCAATGGAATCACTGGATCATATGGAAGTTCTATACTTAGTATTTTCAGGAACTGCCAAACTGTCCTCCGTAGTGGCTCTACCACTCTACAATCCCACCAGCTGTGGATGAGGGTTCCATTGCTCCACATCCTCTCCAACACTTATAGTCTGCTGTTCTTTTAATAGCCACCATTCTAATGGGAGTAAGATGGTATCTCACTGCAGTTTTGATTTGCATTTCCCTAATAGCTAGCCATGTCGAACATCTTTTCATGTGCTATATAGCCATTTGTATCTCTTCCTCAGAGAAATGTCATTTCAGGTCGCTTGACCATTTTTTAATGGGTTGTTTGTCTTTTTATTTTTGAGGTGTAGGATTTCTTTATATATGCAGGATATTAGGCTCTTATCAGATATATGGTTGCCAAATATTTTATCCTATCAGGGAGGCTGCTATTTTAGTTGCTTGATAATATCCTTTGAGGTGCAGAATTTTTTAAATTGAGGAGTTATCATTTATCCATTTTTTTCTTTTCCTGCTTGTGCTTTGGGTGTGAAGTTCATGAAACCATTTCCCATTACAAGGTCCTGTAGGTGCTTCCTTACATTATATTCCAAGGTCTTTATGGTCTTGGTGCTTGTATTTAGATCTTTGATTCATCTTGAGCTTTTTTTGTATAAGGAGTGAGATGGTGTTCCTCTCTCATTTGTTTGGATATGGATATACAGTTCTCCAAGCACCATTTGTTGAAGACGCCATTTTCTCCCAACTGAGTGGGCTTGATGGCCTTGTCAAATATCAGATGACTGTATATGTGAGGTTCTATGTCGGAAATCTTAATTTGATTCCACTGGTCAGTATGTCTATCCTTGTGCCAATACCATGCAGTTTTGAGCACTGTAGCTTTGTAATATGTTTTAAAGTCATTTAGTGTGATACAGCCAACTTCATTTTTCTTTTTCAATATATCTTTGGCAATTCAGGAAATCTTACCCTTCCAAATAAGTTTTCTACTTATTTTTGTCAATTCATAAAAAAATAGAGTGTTGATTTTTATTGGGATTGCATTATATCTGAAGATTAGTTTGGGTAGGATACTCAACTTGATGATGTTTAATCTTTCTATCCATGAACAGCGAATATTCTTCCATTTATTTAAGTCTTCTTTGTTTTCCTTTAATAGTGTTGTGTAGTTTTCTGTATGTAAGTCCTTTACATTTTTAGTTAAATTAATTCCTAGGTATTTGGTGCTTTTAGTTACAATTGAAAATGATATTTTTTCCTCAGATTTCTTATTATTTATTTACAGAAATGCTACTGATTTTTGAACATTGATCTTATAGCCTGTGACTTTACTGAACTCCTTTATAAGTTCTAGATGCTTTGCTGTAGCTTTCTCAGGGCTTTGTATGTATAGGATCATGTCAACAGCAAATAGTGAAATTTTTACTTCTTCCTTTACAATTTGGATGTCTTTTATATCTTTTTCTTGCCTCAGTGCTTGAGCAAGTTCTTCTAAGACAATTTTAAAAGGGAGTGGTAATAGTGGGCATCCTTGTCTTCTTCCCAATCTTAGAGGGAAAACTTTTAAGATTTCAACATTGAAGATGATGTTAGCTGTGGGTTTTTCATATATTCTCTTTATCATGTTCAGAAAGTTTCCTTCTATTCCTATCTTTTGCAGTGATTTTATCAGGAAAGAGTGCTGTATTTTGTCAAATGCATTCTCTGCATCTATAGAGATGATCATGTGATTTTTTTTATTTCAATCTGTTTATGTGGTATATTACATTGATTGATTTCCTTATGTTGAACCATCCTTGCATACCCAAGATCAAACTCATTTGGTCATGATATATAAGTCATATGATATGTTGTTGAGTGCTATTACAAGTACTTTTTTGAAGATTTTAGCATGTAGGTTCATTAAGAGATTGTTCTATAATTTTCCTTTCTTGTGACATGTTTGTTTGTCTTTGGTATTAGAGTAATGTTGGCAATATAGAATGAGTTAGGTAATGTTCTTTCTACTTCTATTTTTTGAAGAGCTTAAGCAGGATTGGTGTTAACTCTTTCCAAAATGCTTTGTAGTATTCACCTGTGAAGATATCTGGAGTTGGGCTCTTCTTAGTTGGGAGGTTTTTGATGACTGAGTCTACCTCTGTTCTTGTAATTGGTCTGTTGAGTTCATCAATTTCTTTTGTCAATGTAGGCTACTTGTGAGTTTCTAATAATTTGTCCATTTCCTCTAAATAATCATTCTTGTTGGCATTTTTTCTTTTAGTACCTTGACTATGTCATACCACTTTCTTCTCACCTCCTGATTTCTCTGATGAGAAATCAGCACTTTATCTTATTGAGCTTCCCTTGTATGTGATGGTTATCTTTTCTCTTGCTGCCTTGAACATTATCTCTTTGTCTTGATCATTGGACATTTTGACAAGTATTTGTCTTGGAGTATTCCTGTTACGATAATACTGTTTGAGGTGTACTGTACCTCCTGGACATGTACATCCAACTCCCTCAGTAGGGTTGATAAATTTTCAGCCATTATTTCTTTCAACACTGCTTCTGTTCCCTTTCCCTTCTCTTCTCCCTCTGAGATGCCTATAATGCATATCCTTGTGCATTTTTTTTGCCACTTAAATCCCTATGTCCCTGCTGGATTTTTTAATAATTTTTTATCTATTTGATCTACTCTTTGTTTGATTTTAGATATACTGTCTTCCACATCACTAATTCTTTATTCTGCCTTTTAAAATCTGCTCTTCTGTGATTCCAGTGGTGTTTTGATTTCTTGGATTGTGCCATTCATCACCATCATATCTCTTATCTTTTATGTATGTTTACAATTTCTTCATTCTGTTCTCCCAGTTTCTTCTTAATATCCTTAATCTCTTCCTTCACTTCATTAAGTTGGTCCATGATATTTACTTGGAGAGCTCTGTTTAGTTATTCATTGTTCTGTATCTCCTCCTGGTTTTTAGTTTCTTTATTGGAATGGTCCATTTCTTCATGATTCTTAGTATGGTTTGTAATTTTTTGTTGCCCTCTGGTCATCATATATCTTGATGTGTTTATTCAGTTAATTAGCTTCTCTCTCTGCTCTAGAGTTTTTTTTTTAGCTGCTGGTTTTGTGTGTGTGCTAACTTTTTTCTTTGACATTTTGTTCTTCATGTTCTATTTCATTGCTGATTTCTATGTTCATCTGATTTCATTGTCAATATCTCAGATTACAACTGTCTTTCTCTGGATTTTCAATAAAGCCTGCTAAGCAGGCGTAAGCAGTGTGTAGGCCCCACCACCTTTGCCATCACTCTCACTGCTTCCTTTGCTCCTCAGGACTCCAGACTCCAAGCTTTGGCTTACTTTTAAAATGTTTTTTTTTTTTAAAGAAATTCATGTTTGCTGAAAGTCTTTAAAATTACATCAAGCAACATTAAAACCTATTCACTGAGAAGAGCCCATTGAATTTAATTTTGGTTTTGAAATGCCTAGTTGACAGTTCAGAATATTGCTTTGTGAAGATTGAATGTGGATGTGGTTGATGTGAAGTCCCAGAAAGAGTACACATCTCCATCTCCAACTACCAGGACCACAATTTAGATCCAGTCCTCTGACTGGCTATATGATGTAATGGATCTGTTTCAAAATATCTACATACCTTAAAATTGTCTATAATAAACAGTTCCCCAAGAACAATAATGTGTATCATTCTTAAATTGAAATGCTTCGAATATTCATAAAAGATTTCTTGCAAAATATATAAAAAATATAACTGCATATTGTGTGAATATATTTAACATTTCTAGAGCACATGCCAATGATGGGCTGCTGTATTTCAGTAGTGTGTGTCAAATTTAATAGAAATTTAAAAAGAAAAATTTCTGTGGGACTCAGCAGCCTTCATAGTTGGCTTTAAAATGTATAATAAATGAGAGACTATACCATCTTATAAATACATGGAATCAATATGGAAATGTAAACTATAGAGTGGACAAGATTAGAGAACACCAGAATACACCAGAATGGTCATCAGAGTGAAATATCTGCCAGTATTAAAAAAGGGAAGCCCTCTATACACACACTTATAGTAAGTGTGTTTCCACTAAAGATCTAGCTCTCTCTCACACCTGAAAAGAATTAATTGGTAATTGTACTGCTTCTCAGCAGTGCAAAATATCCTTAGAAATTATTTATGTTATAACAAAAGACAGGGCTCTCACCACTAAGTTTTTGCACAAAACACAGTTCTTAGATTTCATAAATAAATTAATTTAAAAGGCAGATAAACTTCACTGTGTTGAACACAAAAAGGGGATATGACCCACATATTGTTAATTTTTCCATTGGCTAATATATGGGAAAAAATTTTATTAAATGTCTATTTATAACTTTCTATTTAACTATGGCCCATAATAAACAAGGAGGTAATTTGTAGTTTAAACTTTTCATCTCTTTTTCCCCCAGTTAGGTACAAACTAAATTTTAAATTTTACCTTGAAATGTACGAATTCAATTTTCAAAAGACCCTCTTCCTGGAGAAGTGATATTCAAAATTTTTTGTGCAATCCTGATGCAAAGCCCAAACAGTTCCTATGAAGACACTGTATCTTTGAATCAATTGGCAATGAAAATTATATTTTTCTTAGCTGCATTCTAGTTGCTTGGCCAAGTTATCTAGTAATTCTGTTAGTTCAAATATTTTCCATCAAAAATTTCCAAAAGTGTCTTCAGGTTATTGAGGAAAGCTTTTTGTTCATTCTGATTTTCTCCAGAAGATGCTGTAAGTCAGATAGTTGTCCCTCCAGGTCTTTGTTCTGAATTTCTACTCCCTGTAGTTTCTGAGTCAAAGAGGCCCTTTCTTCTTATAATTCTCTGGCCCTATCAATTTCTTTATGTAATCTTTCTATTTCCTCTTCTTTTGCTTTCAGTGTCTCTTCTAATTCTTGTATTGTCTGATTTAATTCTGCCTTATGGGTATGCACAGCATTTGCTTGGCTGCTAACATTCAAGCTCAGTCACTGCCTTGTGCAGATGTTCTCCCTCCTCTGGATAGGCAGCTAGTTGCTGTTTCCAATTTTTCACAATTGCAGTGGACTCAAACAGGGCTGCAATGAGTTTAGCATTATTTCCTTTAAGTTCAGACTCCCAATGTTTGCTGGTTGCTGAAATATGTAAAAATGACAATGCATTCTGTGTTGGTTCAGGCCTTGGCTCTGAGTTCTGTGTCAGGTCAGCCATTCTTTCATCATCTGTCCCATTAATACTTTCTGGCATTAAAGTAGCCTGAAGATCCCCTCTTGCTGATTCCTGTGAAAGTGTAATGATAAGTTCCATCATTTTTGTGTGTCATCTTTCCTTTGTGAATCAAGCAACTCCTTTAATTTCCTGAAACTTTTCTGTAAATTTTGAGATATCATGCTCAAAGGAGAATCCCAGTTCATGAACAATCTTGGCATGGTTGTCTGTCCATTGGCCAAACTTCTGAGATGTTTTAGTAAATGTCATGTTTGGGGTGATGTTGCTATTGCCTTTGAGTTGTCTAAACTGGTTATCTAATACACATTACTTGTGCTGCCATAGAAATAATCCAGGAACTGCATACTTGCTGGTGGGTACCCAGCTCTTCTTTGTGTTTGAGTCTATATGGAAGACATGAGCTCCAGTGCTGAAGAGGGGTTTCATTTTGCCCAATGAAAACTTACTCTGAAGTTTCTGCTCTTATGCCAAGAAATGGCTTCCAAAGAATTTCTCCATCTGCTATTTCACAGCTGCTCACTGCCCCTCTTCCCCATGCCCTCTCCCTGGCCCAGGATACTTTTCTAGAAGTATTTCGATGATGTTAACAATTCAATTAGTTTTCTTAGGTAACATGACTTCTCTCTTGTAAATAACAAAACGTTCCAACAAACAGAGGTGGCATTTTCTTATTAGAGTTAAAATGCTTCACGGAGGAGATAGCAGTCAATTCTATTCCACAAATGGAATACATGTAGCCAAACGCAGAATCGAACTTCACGGAGTCCAATAAAAATGAGTTCGCTGGTCATTTCGCTCATGTCCTCCTCGACACTTTGTAAGAACCAAGTAACTTGGCCTTTTCAGCTACTAAGCCTTGGGTTCAAATTTCTCCACAGGAACAAGGTCTCTGGGGGTGAAGCATGGACCCAAAGCAACGTGCACTTTAAAGATCTCTACGTGAAAATAAAATTCCCCCAAAACAGCAATGTCACTGCTTCTCTGCTCATATCAGAAAAAATGTAAAGAGAAAATATCACCACAAATGCAAATCTGGCAGTTCGCGATGTGCAGGACACTCCATACTGGAATCTGTGTCTTTAATTTTTTTCTCCTCCTAAGGCTAGGAGCAGAGAGAAAGTGGGGAGGAGGAAGAGAAGGCTGGGCAGGATCAAGTCACTCTCCCAAGGAGAATATGCAGAGCCATTTACAGGCTGGCAGCAGTCTAGGGGAGGAGTGCACCTGGGTGAGCAGGGGGCAGGGATCTGATCCCACCTCCCTCAGCCCCTTCCCAAGCCCTGCTACCAAGCACAATGGAGTCTGGCTCCAGCCTGTTTCGTTTCTGCCCTCTCTTGTGAGCACAGCATGTCTGAGGCTCCGGGGACTGAGAATGAATGAATCAGAGAGCCAAGCCCCACGCTTCCACAAGCACAGGGCCCAGCGCCCAGGAGGACCGAGCCATGACTGCAGAGGGAGCTGAAGGGTGGATGGTTGCCTGCCAGAGCTCAGGTGGCGGCTACTCCCACGTCGGGGACAGGGGACTCAAAGCCACGGGAGAGCTGCAGTTCTGGCTCCCCACCCCAGCACCTGGCCTCTCACTGTCAGCCCTGCCATGCATCGCCTCATATTCCCAAGGCCCGCCGCTGCCTCCTCACACTTCCATCATCTTCTGCTTCTGCGGGCCTGAGCTCTGGCTCCGCAAAGCAGCCCGGGTCTGGGAGGCCAGAAACCAGCCACTGCCTCTGTCTCCACATGCCACCTGGAGAAGGGCGCGTTTCCCTGGTCAGTGCCACTGGCGTGAGGCAGCTGGACCAACATTATACATTTTAACTTCACAAAAATTTGCAGATGTATCAAGTAGACTGTCAACCAGAGCTTTGCCTCATATAAGCATTCGAGTGGGAGATAGTTTGCATATCTCTATTGCCAGTTCATAACGAGAACTATCAATGCCCTCTTGATGATTGGATATGGTCATTAGTGCATTTAAACATCATCAGATTTGAGAACCAATTCCCCAAGCACCAGAACCAACTCAGAAATCTCATCCTTAATACGATGTTTCTCAAATACTACTCTTGGTAACAAAATCTGTATTAATCAGGGATTTCAAGAGAAACAGAATTGACAGTACATATGCGTGTGTGTATATACATTCTATATATACATATACATACATATATATATATTTTTTCATTAGGCCAATAAAAAGAATTTATTGGGAAATGTGGGAAAAGGACAGAGCTTGCTGAAAAATGGGAGAGAATGACAGAAATATACCCTAAGATTTTGTGTGGGCTCCTCTAGGCAGAGAGCACCATATATATATATTTATAAAGAGGTAGGAATTGTCTCAAGTGATCATAGGAATTTGCAAGTATGAATTCCATGTGGTATGCCACAAGTTGGAAGCTCTGATGAAGATGAAGTTGAATTCCCAAGGAGAATATGGTCAGTTGAAGTAGAGGCAGATATTCTCCTTTCTGGCATCTGAAATATTGAGTTCTCACTTTAATACCACCAAATAATTGAAAGAGAAGACTTCCTTCATTGCTAAGACACTTTTTTTTGTAGATGTAACCAGCCATAATGGCCTTAATATAAATGCAAATCCATCTTTAAAATACCCTCACAGTCAACATCAGGTCAGAGCTTGCTTGACAAAACAACTGGGCACCATAACCTAGCCAAGTTGATACATGAACTTAACCACTACACTCACAAAAGGAGAAGGAGATAATCTGAATAGGTTTATGTCTATTAAAGAAATAAACCAATAACTAATACCCTTCCAAAACAAAAAGCACCATGTCTATATGATTTCCCTGGTGAATTCTACCAAACAATTAAAGAAGCAATAATATCAATCCTTACAATCTCTTGCAGAAAAAAAGAAAGGTTGAAATCTTCCTAACTCATTCTGAACTGAGAATTACACCAGTTCAAAATGTAAATATTATGAAGCAGGAAAATTACAGATTATATTTTCTATAAATATTAATGCAAAAATCCTCAACAATATATTTACGAATCTAATCAAACAATACACAATTATAATTATAAACCACAACTAATGGCATTTATTCCCAGATAACGAAGATGATTCAATATTCAAAAATCAATTAATGCAATCTAATGCATCAATAAGCTAAAAAAGAACAATCATATGATCATCTAGAGACGCAGAGACAGAATTTGACTTAATTGAACAATAGTATTGAACACAATCAGCACACTAAGAATAGAGTGGAAATTCCTCAACTTGCTAACTGATATCTACAGATAACCTAAAAATAACATCATAAGTACTGGGGAGAAATTAGATGTTTTCACCCTGAGGCCAAGAACAAGAAAAGAGTGACCCCTCTCACCACTCCTATTCAATACTGTATGAAAATCCTACCAATATAATAAGAAAAGAAAATGAAACAACCAATATAGATTGGGAGAAATAAAATTGTCTTTATTCACAGGTGATACAATTGTTAATATAGAAAACCCCAAAGAATTGACAAAAAAACTCCAGAAATTAATGAGATTATACCAAGTTTGTAAGATACAAAGCTAATAAGCAAAAGTCAGTTGATTTCCTATATATTAGAAATGAACAATTGGAATTGGAAATTAAAAATTAGCAGCATTTACATATGCACCAAAAAATAGATACAGGCCTAAAAAATTTGTAAAAGGTATATTGTGAGGGAAACTACAAAGGTTTGAGGAATTAAGTCAGAGAAAATCTAAATAAAGGGAGAATATATTCCATTCATGATTTGGAAGAATTAATATAATTAATGTCACTGCTTTCCCAATTGATCTACAGATTCAATGGCATTGCAATAAAAATTCCTACAAGTTATTTTGTGAATGTTGACAAACTGATTCTAAAGATTATATGGAATTATAAAATACCTAAATTTCCAACACAATAATGAAGAAGAATTTCAGAGGACTGACACTACTTGGCTTCAAGACTTACTCTAAATCTGCAGTTATTATAGCAGAGTGATGTTATGGTGAAGAAAATATATGAGAATTATATAATAGTGAGCCCAAAAATATGCCTACTCAAAAGTAACTCACTGATGTCGGACAATGAGCAAAGAAAATTCATTGGTGAAAAGATAGTATTTTCAATGAATGGTGCCAGAACAATTGACATAAAAGTGGGGAAAATAAGTCTAGAAACAGTCTTTTCACACAAAATAATTTATTCACTATGAATTCTGAACTTAATTTTAAAATGTTAATCTATTAACATTTAGATTATAATACAGAAGAAAATTTAGGAGACCTTGACTTCAACAATGACATTTCAGATTAAAAAAAAAAAGCAAACACTATTAATGAAAAAAAAAATGAAATAAGTTGGGCAACATAAAAAATGAACTATTCTAGAAATTCCAGGAAGGTGGAGGATTAGGGAGACACAGGAATCACTCTCCAAGTAAAATACTTAGAGGAAAGGCAGAAATAGCCTGACAAAAGTTTTGGGTTTAAAGCATCAGGGAAATTCTGGACACCACCCAGAAGAGAAATGGACAATGGAAAGGAATTTCAGTAGGAAACCTCTGTGAGTAAAAGCTGCAGCTGCAGATACTGGTTCTCATGTCCTCACCCTTGGAGCAGACAGATTTGATTTATCCTGCTTTTGGCTGGCAGCTACGGACAGAGGAGGCCTGAGGGTTCCACCTCCCCAGGAAAAGAGAGGGAGAAGGATGCAGTCTAAGGCTGATTCAGCTTTTGGCCCACAAATTTGGTCTTCTGTGTCCCACAAGACTTTCCAGGCCAGGAAAGGTGGTGTAACTATTTGTCCTGGGAGCAGCAGGTGGTGAAAGAGATCCAATTCTCACAAACTCGTTCCTTACTGACTGGGACTGGTTAATGAGGACACAGAGGTGAGTGAAATTGTTTCCTACCTGGGAAAAGGGAAGGGGCTGTTAGCGAAGTTTGGAGAACAGCCTCTGAGAAAGTGTGATTTGCAACGCTCTGATTAGCCTTGATGCAAGATTCTCTCTCACATTGTTTTGATAGTGTTGCAGTGACCACATTCCAACCAGAGTTTGAACTGAGAGGACTGTCAATCAGTGCCATCTGCTGACAGGCTAAGGAAGTGCATGTGAGAAAATTAAAAGTAATTAAATAAGAGGCTTTTTCGGGTCTTAACAACCTCCCTCCCCAAGGCCCTTGCAAGTGGGTCTACAACCCACTACTGGCTGGATGGTATGGTTTTGAGCAGTTAAATAGGAATAATCTTAAAGAACCAGAATAGGTTGAACCAAGATTTAAAGAACAGTAGTAACACACAGCCTCTCAACACTAGACCCTTAAGCAGAAAGAGAAAAATTGAGCATCAGAGTGAACACACCATCATAACCAGATGAATAATTATCACCAAAAAAATTATAAGCCATACTGAAAAAAGGGAAGATATGGCTCAAACAAAGGAATATATCACAGCACCAGATGAAACACAGGATTTGAGACAACTAATTAACAAGGTTCATACAAATCTCCCATAGCAAATAAATGAGTTGAAATACAATATGGCTAAAGAGATAAAGGACATCAAGAGGAAAGTGAGTGAGCACAAGAAAAATTTGAAAACCAGCAAAGAAAAAATAATAGATTTCATGGGAATGAAAGACATGATAGGTGAGATTAATAAAACACGTTAGAGGCACACAACAGAAGACTCAAAAGGATTTTAGTAAAAGAAGA
>JAQZBX010055098.1:0-18499 GCA_029593785.1 Cabassous unicinctus | reverse complement strand
GTTTTTTTTTTTTTTTTCATAATAGTCAAATTTAAAAAAAAGAAAACCCACAAAAACCTTGAAATGCCAATACAAAGAAAAATGAGTCAGAACATGAAAAATGTTTTAGACAGGTTGATAACATATATTCTTTGCTTATTTCTCTTTTTGAAAGAAGATTCATCTTATTCACACCCACATGTATAAGACACTGAATAAAATATAATCAATCACCCTGTGGGGATAAAAATGAAAAGAGAAGTTTGATTCAAGAAAACTCTTGTATAGTGAATTGGCAAATAAAACATTTCCAAATATTCTATAATTTTTTGTATTTCATTTTTTAAGGATATGTCTTATCATCTCAATATAAAGTAATTAAAAGCACATGTAGAGATGTATAATTTTATTTTAACTTTTGGTATTTGAATATGCCTATTTTCTCTTATTTTCCCACTACCTCCTATAATGATCTTTTAAGATACCACTACATACACTCTACATATTCTCCATACCCTACACCCCCATACACATGCCACTCAAGTTTGAAGACAGATATCAATTTGGTTGAGCTGAGAGGGGTATAGATTATACAGTTTTCAAATTTCATTTTTTTTATTTTAGGAGGTACCAGCGATTGAACCTGGGACCTTGTTTATAAGAAGCTGCTTCTCAACTACTGAACTATACCCAGTCCCCGCAACATTTTTAAAGTGTTTTTTGGAAGTAATTCTAGTTTGAGCCCAATCTCTATTGAGTCATAAAATACATTTCAGATATGCCTAGGTGTGTCTTTTAAAGTGTGAAGCCCTGTTACTGGGAAACTGGGAGTGTATTTATATAAACAACTTAAAAGCATTCAGGTAAAGAATTTATCATAATTAAGAATCGACACAATAGTTCAATGGAACAGAATAGAGAGCCTGGAAATAGACCCACATGTATAGGAGTATCTTATTTCAACAAAGGTGCACAGGCACTTTGATCCCTACCTCACATCATATATAGAATTAACTCAAAATGAATCATAGACCAAAATGTAAAACCTAAATTTATAAAACTTCTAGATGAAAACATGGATGAAAATCTTTGTGACCATAGTTAGGCAAAGATTTCCTAGAGACAACACCAAACACAAGATCCATAAAGGAAAAAATTGATAAATTAGACTTCATTAAAATAAAAAACTTGAGCTGTTTGAAAGATATGATTAAGAGAATGAAAACACAAGCTGTAAACTAGGAGAAAATATTTGCAAATCATATATCCAATAAGACATGTATGTATAACATATAAATAACTCTCAAACTTCAATAATAAGAAAAGAAACAAAACATAACTTAAAAATTGGCAAAATATTTGAAAATAGGTTTCACAAAGGACAATATATGGATAGCAAATAAGCTCACAAAAAGTTGCTTAACATTAATTATTAAAGAAATGAAAATTAATCCACACAAACATAGTACTATACTCCAACTGAATGACTGAAATTTAAAAATCTAATCACATCAAGTGTTGCTAGGAAAATGTAGGAACTGGGACTCTTATACACTGCTAGTGGGGATACAAAATGGTATGGTCATGTCAGAAAACAGTTTAGCAATAATTTAAAAGTTAAACATATTCAAACTATGTAACCCAGCCCTTCCACTCCTAATATTTACTCAAGAAAAATAAAAGCATATCTTCATATAAAAACTCATACACAAATGTTCATAGCAGCTTCATTTTTAATAGCTAAAACTTAAAAAAACAGATGTCCATCAATAGGTGAATAAATAAACATTGGTTTATCCATACAATGGAATAATACTCAGAAAAACAAAGGAATAGACTATCCATACACACAACAATGTGAATTAGCCTCAAAATAATTATGATGAGTAAAAAAAAAAAAAAATACAGACAGAAAGTGTCCACATTGTATGATTCCATTTATAGAAATTTCTACAAAATGCAAACACATTTATAGTGACAGCAGATCAGAGGTTACTTGGGGATATGGAGAAGCTGAGTGGCAGGGTGGGCAAAAACAGAAAGGAAAGATAATGAAGGGGTATGAGGAACTTATGTGGGTGATGGATATGTTTATTTCCTTGATTGTGTGGATGGCTTCATGGGTATATTCATATATCAAAACTTAACAGATTGAATAGTTTAAGTATGTGTGGCTTATTATACATCAGTTATATTTTAGTAAAGCCACTAAAACAATCTCAGGCACAGAAGTTGGTCCCGACAAAAAAGTTCCAGTCAAAGAACAGAAAACCCAAGTCCAGTATTCTGCCTTTCAGTTGAATTTTTCCTTTAGTTTATTTTTCTCAAAATACATGTCTGGGGTCTTGTGAGAGAGGGTGTTCTTAATAAAAGGTAATAAAGCTCTATTCATTGATATCTCAGCAGTAGTTTTTCATATCTCTCTAAAAAGCATAACAGAAAAGGGAAAATTTTACTCCATATCTACTGAGAACATTATATAGGTTCATTGCATTCAGCACATGAGGATCATGGCCACATTGAAGCTCATCAAAAGCAAAGACTCTGATACATGTCTGGGAGCTGTTACCCAATGGCAATTGTAGCACATGGTGAGAATTGGTCTGCCTGAGGTTACCGAGATGGCTTCTCATAGCTTCATACACATGTAGAATGTATAAACATATCTGGAGCCGGAAAGGAAGAAAATTGGAAAGTTCTCTATGGTAGTTGAGAGAATTTTGTTGGTGCAATGTCAGTAAACATGATTTACACACATAAATCATCATGTTTCAAAGATAAATGCAGTTATAATGATGGAAGGATATAAGTGCTTAAATGAGTCTTAAACTATTGCCATCAAGTTTCTTGGGCATATGAAACTCCCTGGATTGAATACTTGAAGAATTATTAACTACTAGGAGAAGGCTATCAGGTATTATGTGCTCTCTCATTTTTCTCTCAAGGGAGATTCCCTTAATTTGCTATGCTTAATTGATATTTCCAGTGACTCCTAAAAGAGAGAAATGTTAAAGTGCCTTCATTCTCAAATAATTAGGAGATTAAGAAACTATACTGGTAATCCTAAACCACTTATTTGAAATGCTTCCAGATTTAAGCCATTTGAAGAGCTATGTTTTCTCAACTGCCTGTTTATCTAAAATTATTATTATTTAATGTTTTTTGAATCACAACTCTCCTACAGGGGATGAATATGCCAAAACAGATAAGAACATCTATTTTCAAGGGCTTTCTACCGCAAGTTTAATAATCTCCCAAAGTTTACATAATGGAATCTCAAGCTGCTTTGAAGATTTGACAAGCATGTTTCTCAGCAGCTCTGAAATTTATGTTAAGTAGCTTTTAGTGCACATAGAGCAAAGAAAATTTACTGAATTCCTAAATAACCTGTGATGCATGTTATTAATTTTATTAATATTCTTAGTGGTGATAAATACTTTTTCTTGCTATTTTGCCTTAGTATTCTTCATTTCATTTTTTTTTTCTACTAAAGGGAATACCTGGCCTTTTTTAAAACAAGCCAAGTATGGTTTTAGTCATTAGAATTTAGATAATCACCTTCTTCTTTCATCCTTGATTCACTTTGGTACATTTAAGGTTTTTTATAGGGTAATATCAGATTATGTTTTAAGGAAATATATGTAATTAAACTAAAAGAAAATTGGGTGTGCAATATGCATAGGCTGATTAGACTCTTACAACGAACTGGTTTAGACAGTTTTATAGGTGACAACTATTTGTTAATATGGTTACCTTTGAGTATGATGATGCTCTGGCTACCTAATTCATTCACCTGATGTTCTTGATTCTCACAGATATAGAGAGTGTACTTACAGGTGCAGGACCAGGCTGACCCCACCTGCCTCTGAGGGTCTTGGATCAGCATTGCATGGAACCAGTGTTGGGGTGGATACCTGGAATATGAGTCACATACATCCCCAGAAAATGATCTGCGTGGTAAGTGGAATTGAGTTTGGAAGGTACTGCATTCTTAGCTGAAGCATGTGTTAACATTCAGTGACCAGACAGACATCAATTATCCTGACCCTTCACATTACATTATCCCTCATTTCCATGCTTACTGTTAAATGATTTGCCTGTGGATGGGCTCCCAATCTTCCAGAAATCTGATTCCACAAAATAGCTATATATTTCAGCATTCCAGTCTCATAGATAATAATATTTTAGGTGGAAAAAGACAAAGAAATGATTCACATAAACTTTGCAGCTATGGCTGTAAAACACAGCTTACAAAATTGTAGGATACTTCTTTAGGAAAATATGCTTTTGTATTAGTCATCCAAAGGGGTGCTGATGCAAAATACCAGAAATCTGTTGGTTTTTATAAAGGGTATTTATTTGGGGTAGAAACTTTCAGTTACCAGGCCATAAAGCATAAGTTACTTCCCTCACCAAAGTCTGTTGCCATGTGTTGGAGCAAGATCGCTTCCAACATCTGTAAGGGTTCGTCTTCCTGGGTGCCTCTATTCCCAGGGCTCATTTCTCTCTGCTCTGTTCTCTCCACAAGGCCAGCTGTAAATGGTCAGGTGAACAGCTCATCTCTATTCCTGGGGCCTCTGGCCTGTCTAATTGAGGCTTCTCTCTGCTCCTCTGTGTCATTACTTCGTGGGCTCCAGCATCCAGAATTCCAAAATCCTTTCTCTGCAGTGTGGTTCCTCTGTGTGTCCCCACCCACCAAGGGGGTGGCTATGCAATGTTCTATTGATGTGGCCCAATCAAGGCCTTAATGATTATTTAGTCAAGTAAAACTGAAACCTCAGAATCCAATATATTCTAATATGTTCAGAAAGACAGACCAGTTTACAAACATAATCCAATATCTATTTTTTGAATTCATAAACAATATCAAACTGCTTCAGCTTTTAAACTGTTTCAAGATGGATCAGCCCTTTAGTTCCCCAAAGGAAGTCTTAAGGATTGAATTTTTGAAATTATCTATATTTCCCTCAAAATTCCCCATACGCTAAGTTGAAGCATTTTACCTGGCCCAAAAATTCTTGTCTGGTTGCTTACAACTATATGCAACAATAGCTTGCCTGAAAACTCCTCTCATCAGGAGAGCTCTGAGCTTATTGAGCTCTTGGTTTCCTTCTTAATATGAGTGTTCTCACTTTATGTTTCAACAATCTCTGGATGAGACCATACTATCAATTAGACAACATGATTCTTCTGCTGTTTAGCTGTGAGATGGGCATAAGACTGCCAGGCCTGCCTACTACATATGATTGTTTTGAAGAGCAAATGAAACAATGCACTAACAAATATTTTTTAAAGAGGGTTATGTGTTGTAAGGATACAGAGTATTGACACTACTACTATTACTTTATCACCAGTGTTGTCACTCCCAGCTCTCCCACACTGCTAAGTACAACACTGGGTGAGGTGCTGACCAGAAAACATGCTCATCGTTGTTCAGAGTCTGGCTCACTTTGCACTGGATCATATTACATTTTACTCATCTAATTTTCTGCCAGGGAAAATATTCCACTTGAATTTTTATTTCTTAATGTCTACACTTACAGAATAAACCCCAATTAGAGAACAGAAAAGGAAATTAGGATTTAAGTTGAAGGGACAAAGAGAAAGAGAACCCAAAATTTATAACCTGTGCATTCCTGCTGGAAGAATTATATATTTTTATTGTCTGTCCATTTTTAGCAGACACTGGTTCTGTATGTTATTTAAGCCATTTGATATATTTATTGTGATTTCTACACTTAAAGGGATTGAATCAGCCTCTGTTCATCAGTGGAAGATAAACCACACATTGGGTAGAACATTTTCTGAGGCTCTATTTGCGGAAATCATAGCATTGCTCAAACCCTATGTACACTCAAAATCTCTGTAACACTTTTTGTTAGAAATAAACAGTTTCCTAGCAAATCTGTGCCTGATATTTCTGAGCAGCTTGACAATCCAGTTTATCCCTGGAGGACATTATTAGTCACTCTATTATATAAAAAAATAGCAGACATAAAGCATGTGTCTATATAGTTGGCATGTTGGGTATGCTGAGTAATAACCAAGGGATGGAATATTTTCACAGGCTGCTAAGTGGGAGCTTTGCTTCCTGGCAGTTCCATATCAACCCCACCTGTGGGCTCTTCTGATATCTGTCATCACAGCATCATATATGTGGTGTAAAGTGGAAACTGCTTCTGCACTTAATATTTGTATCCCCAAATACCCACTATAAAAGAGAGAGCAAAGTTTCAGCAGGTGGGTTTTAATCCAGACAGACCCATGGCTGATGACCAAATAAATCTGCAAGGCCTGAACTTAAGTAGGAAAGGTTAGCAGAGGAGAAGGCAGGGGGAAGAGGTAACTATGCCAGGGTTAAACTGCTATTGGGGGCTCAAATCACCTGAGACCACAGCTAGTCTTGTTAGAGGCCAATGCTCACCTCTATCAAGAAAAAAAGAACTTCCTTTACAAATCAATTAACAGTTTCTTCCTATGAGAATGTGTGAATGATTCAAAGCTCTGGGCACAACTGTTCACCTGGTGATTGTGACTAAGGACGGTAGCTCAAAGGACCGTTTCCTTTTATTGTTGTTGGACAACAATATAATCTGAGGATCTGTAGATTTTCCTGGCAAAATTAAAAAATATATCTCATAACAAGTATGTGGCTTTCCAGAAAGTGAAGGAAGTATCATTGACAATATCTTATGACCTATTTGACAATCAAGGAATAAGACTGTCTTATGAGAGGCTCACTCACATCTCAAAAAGCCTCACCCCACCTCCACCCCATTCCCAAAATATACCACTTCTCAGCCAACCCAAAGTTCCACTGCATTCTCATACAGGAGCTTTCTCATTACTAAATCCCAGACACCCCATTCAATTATTAAAGAACTCCCTATTATATTTATTACAGAGGTGGCTGATATTGCTGCCAATTGTCAAATTTTGGTTTCCTGTGGTTGATATTCATGCATGAGAAACACACAGCTGCTGGGCAGGTGCCAGCATTCCATCAATCTCTCCAGGCTGCCTCAACCACAAGATATATAAAGTAGCAGGGAAATTGGAAGATCAATGACTTGTCCCTCCTGCCACACCAGCTGCTATTGAGAAATTAATATAAGGATCACTATAAATAAAAGATAAAAGATGATATGGCTTACATTGTAAAATATTGAGGCTGGACACAATATGCTGGAGGAATCTAAACCAAAAGCTAAGCAAATTAACCCTGTAAAGGCCTCATATCACCTTACTGGAAATCCAGTTTTGAGAAAGAGGGATCATACTATAATGTGATAAGGGTCTGTTCACATTACCCAATAGAGAAAAACTGACACTAATATTAATGAAATAGCATTCCCTGTCTTTTCTATGCCATAAGTTTTAGAACCAGAAGGGATCACAAAGATCATTTACTCCAGGGACCTCATTTTACAGATGAAGAAACTGAGGACATGGAAGCTAAGTGATTTACTCAAGTTTTTGCAGCTAGCTAGTGACAGCTGCCAATGGACTCCAGTTCCAATGTTCAATCCTATTTTATCAAGCTACCTCCTATCATAAAGGCTTTTAATAAAACCCTCATTTTTGTACTCTCTAGGGCTTTCCTTAGAAGAACACTAATTTGTAATCATGTCAGAAGCAATAAAAGATGATGGCATTTCTTAACATGAAGTCAAGACCATACATCTATTTGCTGCATTATAATAATGTGCCATAGATATCATTTGCAGAGCACCTTTGATTCTGTGGCATCACAGAGGATATTGTCCATATTGCACCTGGGGTCTAGGAAATGGAACAGATGAGATAACTCAAAAAGGAATATGGCTCCCAAGAGGGAATTTGCTGAGAAAAAGAGAAAACACTGACTTTATTAGGAGAGCACCAGTCTCTGGGAAAATAAGGCCTTAGGAACAGCAATTTGGCCTCTAACTGGTTAAAGAGGAGCAGAAGTTGGGCAGTCATAGGTTAATTTTATTCAAATCTCTTAAAGTCTAAATTCTGTTTCAGGCTTTGATGCACCTTGGATATGAACATAACCTGGAAGGCTCCATCTCGAAGCAGTCTGAGATCCTGGGATTCCCAGTCTCAGATTTCAATCTGCCCCTACTAGAAGCTCCTGATAGGAGAAACAGTGCAGGTATGGGTGCCAGACAGCCAAATTTTGTGTATACCTTCATTCATTCCTTTTAGATGTGTCTCAGGACAACTAGATGTGATTCAGATTTCTTAAAATGCAATTATAAATCTATTGGCCTTGACTCTAGGTTCTACCCATTATTCATTCACACTTGGCAAAGGGCATTTAATTTCTCATCTCGTATGTCATTTAAGCCTATCTTTAGAACCTCTCACCCATTAATCAGAAGTCAGCTACACTCAATTGGGGTTCTGTCTCTTGAAGACAAATACACTTTTTAAAAACAAAATGAGAATGATGGTTTTCTTATTTAAAGCCAGGTCACCTAGTAGGTGAAAAAGTCTGATTTAGCAGATTAAAAAGTATCCCTGATCCGAAACTCTTGCTTTTTCTTTTTTAAAACATCTCCTGTCATTGCTGTTTCTTAAGGGTCAAAAGGTATGCATTACAAAAAGGGAAAGAAAAATGATTAGAGATCAATGCCAGTTCTCCGTGAATTACCTGCCTCAGTTGAGAAATGAATATGAAGATCACTATAAATAAAAGATAAAAGATGATATGGCTTTTGGAGTAAAATATTATCAGCATTGACAATGTGATTTATCAAGTCTAACCAAATTAATCCCCTGGGATAAATAGGGGCTTTGTTTTTGTTGCATTTGAAAAATGGACTAGTATTTTTTTTTAAAGCTTATATATGAAAAGATATCCATGGCCTCAATAAAGAGAATTCAGTTTCTTCCCTTTTACATAGTGTCTGTTATAAACATGCACAAGATTTAGAAAATGCTTTCCCCCAGGAAACAAAGACAGAGCAATTACTCAACATTCTGCAAAGGTGCACTAACTTATCTTATTGGTTGATGTGGTGGCTGGAAACTATGTTTGGGGGATGGAGGGTTTTTTTTTGATTTTTTTTGTTTTGCATTTTCAATCCAAATGCTTCCCTTAGAAAATATGCTTTCCATTAGAATGTGCACAAAACATTTTTCTAATATACCATTCATTAGATTAACGCTAGGAATTAGATCTTCACAGTGTGCATTTGTCTTGGGCAATTTTCCAAAACTGCATTAGGTAACACATGGATTTCCAATTCATAATTGCAAAGGTTTCAAAACCTGAGCTTCAGAACAGACTTTAGAAACAGGCTAGAAGCAATGGGTTTTTTACTCCCATGCCTAAATGGCCTTCCAAAATTGTGTTTCTTTTCTGGGAATGAGACAAAAATAATAAAAGCTTGGCCCAGTTCAAGCAATTATTTTGATCTATTGTGATAGATAAGCAAAGGTTTTCTATAAGTCTTTTGGGTATATACTCCTTTTCCTGCATGTTTTGACCTTCTCTCTAACCCTGGAAGAATATAGGTGGGTTGGGTGAGTCATCCACTTTTGTCGTAGTTAGCTGAATTATTTAGTATAAGCAATGGGGGAAAGTGGAGGAGTAAGCAGGGAGAAGTAATTTTAAAATATCTTTAGCTGGAGGAAAATTAGCCTACCTCCACAAGAGTAACTTGTGAATATGTACAATAAGTCACTTGTGCATATGCAGTGATTCAAATATTCAAAGATGTCTGTTTTAGCAATAAAGATCGGATCTGGACACAGTCCCTCGCATAGTCACACATGCACCTGCATGTTCACTATATCAAAAGAAACACAGAAGTGTGTTGAAAACTGCTTAAGTGAGAGACATAAACACAACTACAGATGAAGGGACAGGAATTCAAGGCTTTAAATGCTGGACTGCTAGCAAGGCAGTCAGTGGGTAAGTTCCAGCCAATTTTCAATGGTGAGACACTAAGTTCACATTGCAGACATGCTAGAATGTTTGTTCTTCCCTGCCTTATATTTTAGGCAGGATATTAAACACCCCTGTAAAATGTCTACAAGTGATTGCCAGAGTCAAGCTTTTGAAAATGATGGCTGTGATCTTTAATAGGGTTGTGTCCTTGTCATGAGTCTCAGTCAGAATTTCCACAGTAATTGCAAACCAGATATTTCTTTTGAATGCTATACATGTCTACCTAATCACAAGCAATATCCATGTATATGTTACATTAGGGACCAGCTGGTGTAAATTTATTCAGTTATGTCCTAACCTAAACTTTTAGCTTTTTTTGTGTTCTTTGAATGTTGTTAAACTTGATCTCACCTCAGGGATTTTGCAGTTGTTCCCATTTTTCCCCATAAATGGCCCTTTTATTCCTTGGCTCTCAACTTAAATGTTACCTTTTAGAAATATCTCTGCCTCTGAGGATCCTAGTAGACCAACCTAGTCACAATTTTATCATACTATTTGATTTTATTTCCTGTAGAGCATTTAACAGCTTTTAAAGAATTGTTAACAATAAAAATATTTTTATTGCTTATTTGTATTTAGAGGGACTCCTTCCCCAAGAATATAAGATCCATCATCTGAGAGACTGTGTTATCCTTCTAATTCCCCTCTAGTCAGTCCTAGAAAATTGCCTGACATACAAGAGTCACTCAATAAAGGCTTGCTGATTGAATGTGTGAATGAATGAATGAATGAATAGATGAATGGATTTGAAATTATTTGAAGTCACTTGTAATGATGGCAGGGGTTAGTGATTAGATTAATATCATAGGCTTCAGGCCTGGACATGCTCTTCTCTTCTGTAGCATCCCTGACTGATGATCAACTAACTTGTCTGTGTTTGAATAACTCTACATGAAAGATCCTAACCATGGTGTTCTCTTATCTGTTCTCGAATAAATCACAGCCTTCCATGGGTTTTTGTTCTTGATTGTACCATTCTACTTAAGACAAAAATCTTTCCTTTGGTTTACCCAAAATCTTTTCTTATTTCTCTCACCTTTTGCTCTTTATTCCAGTTCCTGGAGAATAGACAGGATAGAGACTTCTCTAAATTGTATCCTTTAAGTTTGTGTGCCTGCTTGTAACAAATTTAGAGTAATGATACAGCGAGATTCACCATGAATGTCTGCTGCTTATCATCACATTTCTTGTTAGCATTTAGAAATGATTTCTCTTATTGTTCCACATTATATTTGAGGGAGTATAAAAGCAAAAGAGGTCTAGGGATTATGTCAGAAGCAACAAGGCAGACATTTTAACTTATCTTCTTTCATGTATTCAAGCTGATTTTACAGAGAATACAGTTAGAGCATTGTTGCCATTGCTAAAAAATGTATTTATGGTGGAAAGCATAGCAACTGTGAAAGCTCTACCTGATAGGAAAGTATCAACTACATCTGAGAGCTCAGAGTAGTTCTAAAAAGTTATGATACAGAACATTTCTTCCTTTTCCCATTTTTTCGGTATGTTCAAGTAGTTATTAAAAAGCATATCTCATACTCCTGAAATAATGATGGCTTAACTGACATTCTGTGAGGTCCTAAAGGTCCAACATCTGTGCATGACAGTATAGAGTTATGGATGTATGGGCCCTACCGAAAGTCCTATGGAGTCATTTTCCCACATGTGTTCACCAATATATATGGATGGAAGAAAATCAAAACCCTAGTTCGAGGATTAAGGTAAGCCCAAACTCCCTCTTTGTGACAAACAGGTACAGAAATATAAAATATCTGAAAACAGACACATAGAATTTGGTAGAAGTCTTAAGTGGAGACATAGATAATATACAACACAAGGAAAGGCAAGTCATTGCTGCCAGGAAAACTTTTTCAAGTACAATTAACAGAAAAAAAATAATAACAATAATAACAATTATAAAGGCTTTCAATGGCACATAGTTCTAAGGACTTTATATATAAATATATTATATATATATATTATTTATATTTTTTAATTATTTCCATAGCCCAACTCCATAAGATGGGTGCAGATATTACCCTTAGTTTACAAATGAGGATATGAGACACAAAGAGGTTAAATATTATATCTGAGGCCATAGAGCTAGCAAGTTGTGGAGCTTGGATAAAAATCAAAGCAATCTAATTTTTGTCAGTACTCAACCAATCGGTTATAAACCATAGGTAATCTTTGTACATTTTGTAATCACTTTACAAATACTATTTCCTATGCCAAATTTTATAGGGAAGAACCAGGAAAATTGGCATTAAACATAATTTTATTTTCTTTATCAACAACTTGTTATCTTACAACAGTTCAGTAGTCTTCCCCAACTCCTTAAAAAGTCAACCTAGAGATCAAATATAAATGTTAAAGAAAGTAAATTTCTTGGAAATCCAATCCTAGAGAGCAACTAAAAGAATACGAACCAAGAAGATATAAAAAAGCAAACAAAAGAAATAAAGAGACAAGAATCCCAAACCCTATGATTAAGATCGACACTTTTAGGTAAAGGGGTATTTAATGCTACATTAATATGCTTGTCCACAGAGGCACTGCTCTATAGATGCCAAGAAGTGTCTTTTCAACCACTGTTGCAGTTTGGCAGTTTAATATTGTTATGAATTCCAAAAATAGATATTGGTTTATGTTTGTAAACTGGTCTGTTTATCTGGGCATGGTTAAGTAAGTTATAATTAGGGCTTTGATTGGGCCATGTCAGTAGGGTGTTGAACCCCACCCCTTGTTGGGTGGGGTCTCATAGATAAAAGACATGGCAAAGGACAGAGTTGGAGTTTTTGAGTTGGAGTTCAGAAGCTGAGTTTTAATGCTGGAGCCTGGGGAAGCAAGCACACAGAGGAGCTTGGTTATGAGGAAGGAGAGAAGGCCCCAGGAAGAGACAAGCTGTTCACCTGATAGTCTACAGCTGACCTTGTGGAGGAAACAGAGGAGCTGAGCCTGGAAAGAAATGGAACCCTGGGAAGAGTGGAACTCAAGAAGCCTGAAACCTGACAAACTAAGGCAGCTGCCTTGCTCCAACATGTAGCAACAGACTTTGGTGAAGGAAGAAAATTATGCTTTATGGCCTGGTAACTGTAAGCTTATACCCCAAATAAATATGCTTTATAAAGACCAACCAATTTCTGGTATTTTGCATCAGTACCCCTTTGGCTGACTAATACCACCACTGATTTATTTATTGTGTTATTATTTTCTCATAGTATGTGTTCAACACATGAATGACTATTTGTAATATGGACATTCCATCCTAAGATGCTTTAAGCCTACCTTCTTGCCTGTAGTTAGAAAAAAATCCTTAATAGAAACAAAAGAGAAGGCTAAAAAGAGAGAAATTTAAATACAGAAATACAGAATTGTAAAATAAAATAAAAAAATCAAATCTAAGAAATGTTAGTATTGTAAGAGAAAATGAAAACAAATATAATTATATATAGAATTTTCATAATTAAATAGAAAAAAGAAGTGAATACTATATTTCATGAATTTAGTAATAAATATAAGATATATAAAAGGCTAAAATGAAAGAGTAAAACATAAAGATGTAGCTGTAAAAGATAAAATTAAAATCTGAAAGTGATTTATTTCTTTATTTTATTTTTTATTTTTTAGAAGACACTTAAATTACATAAATGTTGCATAAAAATTATAAGGGATTCCCATATGCCCCACTCCCTACCCCTCCCAAACTTTCCCACATTAACAACATCCTTCATTAGTGTGGTATATTTGTTGCAATTGATGAACATATTTTGGAGCATTGCCACTAAGCATGGATTAAAGTTTACATTGTAGTTTACTCTCTCTCCCACACATTTCTGTAGGTTATGGCAAGATATATAATGGCCTGTATCTGTCATTGCAATGTTTTTCAGGATAATTCCCAAGTCCAGAAAATGCCACTGCATTATACCTGTTTTTCCCTCTCCCTGCCCTAAGAACCTCCAGTGACCACTGCCTCCACATCAATGATATAATTTCTTCCATTGCTAGAATCACAATAAGTCTATAGTAGAATACCAGTAAGTCTACTTTAGTCCATAGTTCATTCCCCAATCCTGAAGTTTCAATGATGGTGATCTCCACTCCACCTCTAATTGAGAGAGGGCTGCAATCCACTAGGGCTGATGGATGAGACTCTCTTGCTTGCAGTTGTAGACTCTCACAGTTCCTTGGTATGGTAGCTGTCTATTGTCACCTCCTTGTTCATTGTCCTGGGAGAGACCAATGAACTGGAGAGTAGTTGTTCAACTCTGTTGAGATTTGAGGCCTAGCTGGCACATGGACAGCCCAAAGATTTAAGTCTATTGGATGTATACCTACCAACTCTAGTACTAATTATAGTTTCTATTATACCAAAAATTTTTAATTAAATTTATTTTTGTATTTTATTTCTTATTTTAAAAACTATCATTATTATTTCATTTTCTCATCAATTGTATTTGGCTATTTTGTTGGCTTCATTTTTGAAGAAGGTTTGGATCACAGAAGGGTTACAACTGGGGCAGAGGAGGATCATTGGTGTGGGGTGTCAGTGATGTGGGATACATAGGAGGAAGCTCACCTGCACATACATATAAGGCATATAAATATTTTCAAATGTTCATGGGGCATTGTCACAGTAGCTGGAGAGTCACACAATAACCAGAGGAATATCAAATTCTCATCCTGGGGAGCTCTGCTACATTCTCTAATGGAACAGCAAGAATACCCTGAGTACAAGGGCAATGAACTAGGATGGTTCATTGACAGGCCCTTGATATTGATGGCTGTTCTTATGAACCTTTACTCTTGAAATGGAAACTTCACCTAGTATGTAGGTTGTTTAAGAGTTGCCTCCTGGGAGCCTACTTGTTTCTCAAATGTGGTTTCTCTCTAAGCTGAACTCATCATATAACTACCTTCCCCACAGTGGGGGACATGAACCCTGGGTATGAGGCTCCCTGGCACTGAGGGATTACTATCAAGCAGTAACTAGTAATGCAACTGGAAAAAGACCTTGACCAAAGGGGGAAAAGATAAAGACAAATGAGTTTATATGGTGAAGAGACTTCAAAGTGAGTCGGGAGATTATTTCAGAGGTTATGCTTATGCACGTCTCAGCAGGATCTCATTGACTGCCAAAGTAGATACTACCCCAAATAGTGGGGCTCCTGAGGGCTCTGGAGACATCCATACACTATAGTCAGAGCAGAAAACTCGGGAGTTTGGTGCCTTGCCAGTGGGCCCTACTTTGGAATATATGCTCCCCAGTGTGACAGAGTTGGATTCAGTTTTGGTTTCCCTACACATGGCTCTTCTGTTCTTCTTTTTGAACCAATGTTATATTGTTGATCCTGGGAAACCCACTTCCTTCTTTGAGCCTCCAAGTTTCTCTTTGAGAAAACAAGGGAATTAGAACAAAATGAGTTCTCACAACCCAGGTCTTACACTCCATGCATGTGTGAATATAAGTAAGTGCTGAATGTCTTTATTGTTCCAGGTCATTTTTTTATTAACCTATTCTCTTCTCCTGATTATTTTTGTACTTTTAAATACATATTAGGAAAGAAAATATGAACCTGTAAGTAACTAACAAATGTGTTCTAACTTTCCATTCTCATTTCATTGTCAATTGAGTAGAAAACTTTCTGTAGAATTCTGATGCAGACTAAGAAAAATCACTGTAAGAGTTCCAGAATCGGTCCCGTATTTGGTTGTCCTGTGTTTTCCACTGGCAGCACTAACTTGGATTATCATCTGCAAATACATCAAAAAGAAATTATATAATAGGAACTCATATGAAAGCTAATGGAGAAAGAAATCCTTGGATGTTTTTATATCGTCCTGTGTGAAACATCAACCATATACAAAATTGATATTAGAATTTAAGCCTTGAAGGCAGCATATTCCTATGAATAGAAGGAAGACCATAACACAAATAATGTGCAATGCTAAGATTATGTACACACACTTATACACATGCGGCCTTGGAATGTATTCAGAGAAATTAACTGTATTAAATTTGGAGGCAATAAGAGAATTATTTTTTCTCAAACAGACATAATTCTTTGAGAGATATACTCAGATACACATAGCTATGCTATTGTTCCCTCACATATTTCATTGATTTCAATCATTCCTGTAAGTCATTTCCCCATTTATTTTATCCAAGGATTGATGATTTTTTTATTCATCTCCATAAAAAAACATCTGTCATGGCACCAAAGTACACAGATTTGATTTTTAGCATCTGGTGGCATCTGGTAGGTAAATGACAGAAAAGTTAAAATGGTGAAACTCAGGATAAGCCTTGATATATAGCTATTAACTCTGAAAGGAAAAGGGAAGGATAGCAAAAGTCATTGAAACCAAAGATCTCTCAGATGAATTGACATTAGGATAATTCATTGGTTACTGGCAGCCCTCAATTTACCAGTCATTTTAGGCACTGATGTATGCCTTTCTACCTGCATCACTCTATGACAGGATCTACATAACCAGAGCTTTTTCCTTCTGGAATTGATTTATGTACTATCCACAAAGTTGGGAAACTGTGAACCTGTGGCTCCCCAAAACTGAAGACAATCACTAAGGTGTGGTTTAAACAAAACTGCAAATTATTAATTCATACTATACCAACTGAGACTGTATCTCACTATTATTGTGTGCTAAAGGCAATGACTAGGATGACTGAGTAAAGTAATGACAGCATATTTTCAAAGTACTTTCAGAGTAAGTTTGGTGAACAAAGTTCAGTGTTCACCCATCAAAAGCAAATTGACTCAGCATTTCTGGGCACCCTTTCTCATTTTTTCTTTGCTATAAAAAAATAATGAATCCTTGTTGGATTGAGTTCCTCCTTAGATTGCCATTATTATACTTATTCATAACAGGTCCTGTTATTTGAAATGCAAACAAAAAGCAAACTTACAATATTACAGACCCCAAAATAGATACTTAATACTTATAGTGGTCACATGGTTTGGGGTTCTCAGATTTGGATTCAAATCTCCATCTCAAGCATTGTGATTTGGGTTTGTTAAATGATTTTCTTGCAACCCAGAAAAGAAATCTATTTGAATTTAGAGTCCAATTAAGTAAGTATCATAATAGTTGATGAAGCAAACCTAGCATGGCAGATAAGGGTATGTGCTCTGGAGCTGTGTAGTCAGGATTTGAATTTCAGCTTAACCATTTATAGCTGTGTAATCAGAGGCAATTTACTTAATTTCTGTTTCCATCAGTGTTTTCATCTGCACAATGGTGAAAAATAATAATTCCAATGTTATAGAGTTACTGTGAAGAATGAATGAGCTAGTATATTTTTAAAGAACTTAAAGTACTCCTTGGCTCATGCAATGCTTTTAAATGTTACTAATTTTTAGTATTACTAAATCAGTATTCCTATAGTATATATCAAGTTATCTCAAAATAATGATAATATCTTGCTCCTTTAGTTCCATTTGTTGGATATATAGATTAGACTAACTCATTTTGTTTAAACATGAAACAAAGAAAAAAGTAAAATTAATGTGATCAGGAATCTCAGATACATAATTCAGAAATGTTTCCAATTGGTGGCATCTGCTTTGACTCTGCCACAGCTGGAGAAAGTTAATTATTCCAGAAAGTGACAGCCTAAATTTTGTGTGGAATAAAGGCAAAGTAAAATGCTGAATAAAATATGTCCCTAAGCACAGTCATGCCACATATAGTGGAAAATTATCCCTGCTGGGTTCAACCATTGTGATCCAGAGCCTGTCATTGCCTATTATCAGAGAGCAGGAAGGCATACGTAAGCACCATGAGTGTTTGTTATTAGGTCGATCTAATATAATGATGATATTGTCAAACAGCCTCTGAGGGTGACGTCCCCATGAATGTTTCCTGTGCTCCTTTGAGCATGCTCTGAAAGAGTCTCATGTCAGTGTGATGGTAGTTAATACTGTTCATAAATTTGTGTACAAGTTGAAGGGTGAAATTAGTAAACACTGACCAGGTTTGTGGTTAACTGGAACCATGTACCTTGACCAGTTCAGTTGTGCTGTCCAGTCTCCTTTGATATTTGCATAGTCAGTGGCTTTCAGTCTTTAGACTATGGATCCCTGGAAGGTATACATTTACATTGCTGCCTCCCCAAATATGTATATATATATTTATATATAGTTAAATAATATACTTATGAAATATCAAGCAAATACTGTTTTGGCATGAACCCAATAAAAATGGGTTCATATTTTTGCTTCTTGATAAGAAACAAAAAGTTAGAAAAAAATTATGTCTTGATAAAATTTTAAGTATTCTAATCATTCAAGGCATGTTTTCTGATGAAAATGTAATTGAATTAGAAATCAATAATTGAAAGGTATTTGAAAGAGCCACAAATATTGGAAATTAATCAACACTTCTAAATAACCCATTGTTGAAGAAAAAAACAAACAAAATAAAATTAGAATAAAAATTAGAACTAACATAAAATTTGTAAAATGTGGTTAGGTATAGCTCAGAGGTCAATGAAGAACAATAAATGTGTATATTAGAAATGAAAAAAAAAATCATATCTATGATCTTGGTTTCCAT